>JARYGA010005886.1:0-57259 GCA_030545235.1 Helianthus tuberosus
GAATCAGGCCGCAAACAACAAACTCCAGAAAATTCTGATTCTGATACAAATAATAAAACATCATTCCGCAAGTTTTCAACTGATAAAGAACATAATCTGATAGTTTAAACATTCAATTACCCTTGAGCTTGTAAAAAAAGTTCTTAAGATACAAGGGCCCCAAAAGCATATAACATCTTGTCGAAACCTGGTATATTTCCATCCTTGCTTCATTATAACTGAAACACATCCAAACCAAATATTACATATGCACAATCTATAATAACCTCATTAATGTAGGAACCGTTCGCGTAATTAAATAAATAAAACAAATTTTATTAATAAGATTACAATACAGAAATAAAAAAGCTAAAATGCTAGTACAAATACAACTGAAATAAACCAAAATACAAGAAAGGAGTAGAAGAAGAGTGACTGAGTCACGTGTTCACACGCTTCCCTTAAAACAAATTCCGAGTCTCCCAGGAGTACTCGTTTTGTTTCCCAGGGTACAACAAAATACAAGAAAGGAGTAGAAGAAGAGTGACTGAGGCACGTGATCACACGCTTCCCTTAAAACAAATTCCGAGTCTCCCAAGAGTACTCGTTTTGTTTCCCAGGGTACAACAGCCGGAGCAGTAGTACTGCTGGAGTTTGCCTACAACCCGAAGGTTACCTTGAAAACTGCTTGAGAAAGATCAGGAAGCTATATAGAGAAAGTGGTAAATGCTGTTGTGTTGCTGGTGTTCGTGGTGTATATCCTGCAGTGGTGGAGATGTTGTATTTATACTACATCTTCATCGAAACGGTCAAAAAGGAATTAAAGGAGAGGTTTAAATTGCATTAAACGTCTTCAATGCAATTTAATACGTCATTTAATTCTCAGTCAAAGACCATTAACTCGTCAGTTTCTAAGCTGAACTGTAACTGCACTGTCATTCAATGCTGGAAGCTTCTGCGCGCGCAAGCCACACTGGTGCGCGCGCACCCAGGTCTGCACGCCCATGCGCGGTGCGTCCTCTTGGCTCACTGACTCAGGTCCATGCGCGCGTGTGCCACGTCACCTGTGAGAGCACGCCACGCAGTCCCGCCGTTTTGTCTCACTTTGGTGCGCCGCGCACGTCACATCAGGACCCATGCACCATGCGCAACCGCGCGCCTTCGTGCCACTAGTACACCCGCGGGCGCGGACTGCCACGTCACGAGCCTCGAACCTGCATGTCACTTCACCACTTGGTCCTTGCACCCTCTATATTCCACCACGCGCACGTGGTAAAAAATACAAAGGCGGCTCTCAAGCGGCTCGCGGCGATGCGAAGTGCAAAGTGCGCCATCAAAGCGCCACATTGCACCTCATCGACCACGCCACGCGCGAGGACACTTAGTGTGTGCTTACATGAAACAATAAGGATGGAGAGTTCCACCTTAAATACCCATTTAAGTTCCATCTCTCCTCCGATGTTGGACAAGGTGCTACTTTCCCTTTTGTTTCAGCATTCAATGTTTCAAACACCCAACTTTGAGCATCGATATCTCATTCATCTTAGCTCGGTTTTGGACGTGGTTTAGTTCGTTGCGAAGCTCTTCCAACGTAGAACACAAACCCACAAATAAATATATTAAACCCCCTCATTTTATTATATTTATTTCTAGTCCAAAATAGGAAAAAATCATTTTCCTATATTTGTGAAAAATGCTATTTTCACCTATTTTTCCAACAATCCCCCACATGAAAAATGCTATTTTCATCAAATTTCCAACAATCCCCCACATGTATGGAAATCGATCTTTTCCTTACACTTTTCAACGATAAACTTCGACAGTTGAGTATTGCAAGATAGGTAGGTTGTTGCCTTTGAACCTTCTTTTGTGAAGCATACTTAGCTTACTAGCGGTTTGTAGACGCGATGTCCTTGAACATACCCCCATTTGTGTGAACGACATTACACTTCACACAATACTCTCCCTGGTTTGGCCAACTCCTCATTGTCGTGTCCTATTATGGTCCTGGAACACTAGCCTGGTTCTGCGAGAGCTCTAGGATTTGCGCACCCCACAAATCCATTCAAAACGACCCTACTTCTCTCTAACATAGGTGATTCCCTGAATCATTAAAAGCATCATGGTTATTTGATTTCCCGAAATCATTAACCTTAATATGCTTAGCCTCACTTCAATGTCACTGATTGGAATGGACTAGGAAGTATATATAACTCCTTTTTATTTAGTTTTGGGGTACTCCCCCACAGTGACTCCGTTTTGGTAATATGATTAAGTTGTCCTATTGAACTTAGATCTTGGGATCTCCAGTCAACTAAGTTAGGTTTCCCTCATATTTCCATTTACCACGGGCTTTAGTCCCATTCCTCTTGACGACGTTTCTACTAACTCTCTGCTTAAGCCTTTTGTAAACGGGTCTGCAATGTTATCGTTTGATCTCACGTAATCAATTGTGATAACACCCGTTGAGAGTAATTTTCGTATCGTGTTATGTCTACATCGCATATGCCTTGATCTGCCATTGTACATCAAGCTTTGAGCTCTACCAATCGCAGATTGGCTATCACAATGTACACAAATGGCTAGCAAAGGCTTTGGCCATCTTGGAATATATTCCATGAATTGACGTAGCCATTCCGCCTCCTCGCCTGACTTATCCAAGGCGATAGATTTGGATTCCATTGTGGATCTTGCTATGACCGTTTGCTTAGAAGACTTCCAAGCAATAGCAGCTCCTCCAAGTGTAAACACGTAACCACTTGTTGATTTGGAATCTTTATTATCCGATATCCAGTTTGCATCCGTGTATCCTTCGATCACTGATGGTTGTCGGGTATAATGCAGTCCATAATCTCTTGTGTATCTTATGTATCGAAGCACCCTCGTGATAGCTTTCCAATGATCCGCTCACAGATTGCTGGTGTATCTACTTAGCCTACTCACCGCGTAAGCCAAGTCGGGTCTCGTACATGTCATTAGATACATTAGGCTGCCAATAATTCTTGAATACTCTAACTGAGCAACCCCATCTCCTTTATTTTTCTTGAGATGTTTGGAGGTATCAACTGGAGTTCGAGCTACACTCGTATCTCCCGAGTTGAATTTTTCAAGAATTTTATCCACATAGTGAGATTGACTTAACACAAGACCATCTTGGGTTCTTATGATCTTTACTCCAAGAATCACATCCGCTAAACCCATGTCTTTCATGTCAAATCTCGCTTTCAACATGCTTTTAGTAGCTTTGATAATTTTATCATTACTCCCAATGATAAGCATATCGTCTACATAAAGGCGTAAAATCACATAACCTTCATTTGTGTCTTTGAAATAAACACATTTGTCGCACTCATTTATTTTGAAACCATTGTCAATCATGACATGATCAAACTTTTGGTGCCATTTTTTTGGTGCTTGCTTCAAACCATACAAAGATTTGACGAGTTTACATACTTTACCCTCTTGACCTGGGGCAGAGAAACCTTCAGGTTGCTCCATGTAAATCTCTTCTTCTAAATCGCCATTTAGAAATGTGGTTTTAACGTCCATTTGGTGAACTTCCAAATTTCTTAAAGCCGCTATAGTAAGAACCAATCGAATCGAGGTTATGCGCGTCACAGGTGAGTAGGTATCAAAGTAATCTAGACCTTCCTTTTGTCTAAATCCTTTAATCACCAACCTAGCCTTGTATTTATCAATACTTCCATCAGTTTTCATCTTCCTTTTAAATATCCACCGATATCTAAGTGGTTTGCAACCAGGTGGAAGATTTACTAACTCCCAAGTATGATTTTGCAATATAGAATCAATTTCATTCCTTATTGCTTCTTTCCATTGAGGTCCTTCTGAAGAGGAAACCGCTTCGCGATATGTATTGGGCTCGCCCTCAACCATATAGCTAACGAAGTCTGGACCGAAGGATTTTTCAACCCTTGGCCTTTTACTTCGCCTACGATCACTTTCTTCAACCTCAGGTCGTTCATGTGTCTTATCATGAACTACCTCATCAACTGGTGTAGATGAACTTTCACCTACTTCAAAATTAGGTGTTGATGACATTGCATGTGTTTGTCTTCTCAAAGGAAACACATTTTCAAAGTATGACACAACGTTAGGATTCACCTCCATGATAGTGTTTACGTGTACATCAGGATTCTTGGACTCATGTACAAGAAAGCGATGTGCACTACTTTGATGCGCATACCCAATGAATATGCAATCAACAGTTTTGGGTCCTATCCTAAGAGCCTTAGGAGGTGGCACAATCCCTTTGCTAGGCACCCCCACACTTTCAAGTATTTGTATGAAGGCTTCTTCCTTTTCCATAACTCTTATGGAGTTTCGTCTCTCTTTTTGAGTGGTATCTTGTTCAAAAGATAATTAGCCGAGAGAATGGCTTCCCCCCACATTTCCTGGCTCACTCCAGAACCTATCAACATGGCGTTCATCATTTCTTTCAATGTACGGTTCTTTCGTTCCGCCACGCCATTTGATTGTGGAGAATAAGGAGGTGTACACTCATGTACAATGCCACTTTTTGCGCATAAATCGGCAAAAGGTGCAACATATTCGCCTCCTCGGTCACTTCGCAAAACTTTTATCTTCTTTTGAAGTTGATTCTCAACTTCATTCTTATACAAGATAAATTTACTTATTGCTTCATCTTAACTTTTTAGTAAATATACATAGCAATATTTAGTACTATCGTCAATAAACGTGATGAAGTACTTATTTCCACCTCTTGTGGGTACCGCTTTTAAATCACAAATATCAGTGTGAATTAAATCAAGAGGTTCGGTTATTCGTTCAACCGATTTTGATGATGATCTTGTAAGTTTGGATTCAACGCAAGTTTCACATTTATAGTGTGAATCAATATGGAATGTTGGTATACAATTTAAATTGATTAAACGGCGTATTGAATTAAAATTAACGTGACCTAATCTACCATGCCATTTATTCGAATCAGAAAACTCAAGCATATAAGTAGAAGTAGTAGCAATTTTATTCATGTTCTTCTAGACTGCCATTACATTCAATTTAAACATACCATTTTGGGCATAGCCCTTGCCTACATACATTCCTCGTTTAGTTAGTACAAATTGATCGCTCTCAAAAACTAAACGAAATCCAAACTTATTAAGCAACCAACCCGAGACTAGGCTCTTGTGCAAGTCTGGGACATATAACACGTTGCTTAAAGTGAGCTCCTTCCCTGAAGTCCACTTCAAAATAACCGTTCCTTCACCCTTGATGTCCGCGGTGGCTGCATTTCCCATGTACAGCTTCTCATCTCCCGCAAGCTCTTTGAAGGTGGTAAAGAGGCTCCTGTCTGGGCACACATGACGGGTCGCTCCCGTATCAACCCACCATCCTTTTGGAGCGTTGGTCACAGCATTGACCTCATCCAACATTATGGTTTTGTCGGAAATCATTGCCACCAAAGGCATTCCGTCTTCATCCACCATGTGCGCACGCTCATGCTTTGGTTTCTTGCATTGGTTAGCCCGATGCCCCGGCTCGTCACAGTTGTAACAAGTTCCTTGGAAAGTTTGAGGTTTCTTTTTCACAACCCCTTTCTTCAGTCCAAGTTTGCTAGCCTTTGCTTTCTCTTTGTCCTTTTTTCCTTTACCCTTCGCGTCCTTAGAGGATTGCCCATGCTCAACCACATTTGCGCTAGCACTAGTCTGCGCATGGCTGCCTTTTAGGGCAATTCTATTGTCCTCTTCAATCCGAAGACGAACAATAAGGTCCTCTATAGTCATCTCCTTTCGTTTGTGTTTAAGATAATTCTTAAAATCCACCCAACCAGGAGGTAACTTCTCAATCATCGTTGCCACTTAGAATGTCTCGCTAAGTGTCATGCCTTCCGCAAGGATGTCATGTAGTATAATTTGCAATTCTTGGACTTGATTCATAACTGTTTTAGAATCAACCATTTTAAAATCCAAGAAACGGGCTACCACAAATTTCTTTGTACCAGCATCCTCCGTTTTGTACTTCTTGTCCAAGGCATCCCAAAGATCTTTGGAAGTCTTGACATTGTAGTACACATTATACAATGCATCTGAAAGCCCGTTTAACACATAGCCTCGACAAATGAAATCCGAGTGCTTCAAGCCTCTATCGCGCTCAGAGCTTGAGCGCTGGTCTCCCCTTCCGCAGGTTGGGGAGCGGTTTCAGTTAAGAACCTCGCAAGGTTCATGGTGGTCAGATAGAAGACCATCTTCTGCTGCCACCTCTTAAAGTGTAGACCCGAGAACTTCTCAGGTCGTTCAGCGTGATTGGCCACTATGGACACTCCCACAGTGGTGGCGTTAAGAGGGGTTCCCGTCACAACATTTGTGGTGTTGTTAACGTTGACATTTTCATTCGACATGCTGAAAAAATTAAAATTTTAAAGTTTAGTCAAAAAATTCTGATTTACGCAAAAACCAGAAGTAAACTACCAAAAATTTAATTTACCACAATTTACTGTTTCGGCTTCTAAGTCCAACTTTGAAGACCAAAAAACAGAAAATATATAAATTTTAGAACTTACTGATTGGCTTCTAAGTCCAACTTTGAAGACCAAATCAGAAAGTTTTAGCAAATTTTAGGACACTCTGAATGTAACCAAAATAGTTCTCAACCAAAGTCGCTCCTTTGAAGATGAAAACCAAAAAAAAAATATGTTTTTAAAACTCAAACTGAGTGAAAACAAAACTGGTTTGAATCACAAACAGAATGGTTTTGATTACACGAACGGTTTTAAAAATTTGTTTTAAGATTGTAGGAACCGTTCGCATAATTAAATAAATAAAACAAATTTTATTAATAAGGTTACAATACAGAAATAAGAAAGCTAAAATGCTAGTACAAATACAACTGAAATAAACCAAAATACAAGAAAGGAGTAGAAGAAGAGTGACTGAGGCACGTGTTCACACGCTTCCCTTAAAACAAATTCCGAGTCTCCCAGGAGTACTCGTTTTGTTTCCCAGGGTACAACAGCCGGAGCAGTAGTACTGCCGGAGTTTGCCTACAACCCGAAGGTTACCTTGAAAACTGCTAGAGAAAGATCAGGAAGCTGTAGAGAGAAAGTGGTAAATGCTGTTGTGTTGCTGGTGTTCGTGGTGTATATCCTGCAGTGGTGGAGATGTTGTATTTATACTACATATTCATCGAAACGGTCAAAAAGGAATTAAAGGAGAGGTTTAAATTGCATTAAACGTCTTCAATGCAATTTAATACGTCATTTAATTCTCAGTCCAAGACCATTAACTCGTCAGTTTCGAATCTGAACTGTAACTGCACTGTCATTCAATGCTGGAAGCTTCTGCGTGCGCAAACCACACTGGTGCGCGCGCAGCCAGGTCTGCACGCCCATGCGCGACGCATCCTCTTGGCTCACTAACTCAGGTCCATGCGCGCGTGTGCCACGTCACCTGTGAGCCTCTACGAGTACGCCACACAGTCGCGCTGTTTTGGCTCACTTTGGTGCGCCGCGCACGTCACATCAGGACCCATGCACCATGCGCAACCGCGCGCCTTCGTGCCACTTGTACCCGCACGCGCGCGGACTGCCACGTCACGAGCCTCGAACCTGCATGCCACTTCACCACTTGGTCCTTGCAGCCTCTGTGTTCCACCACGCGCACGTGGTCAAAAATACAAAGGCGGCTCTCAAGCGGCTCGCGGCGAAGTGCAAAGTGTGCCATCAAAGCGCCACATCGCCCACGCCACGCTCGCGCGCGTGTGCGAGTGCGAGTGCGAGTTAGGGTGCTACGCACCCTTCGCGAGGACACTTAGTGTGTGCTTCCATGAAACAATAAGGATGGAGAGTTCCACCTTAAATACCCATTTAAGTTCCATCTCTCCTCCGATGTGGGACAAGGTGCTACTTTCCCTTTTGTTTCAGCATTCAATGTTTCAAACACCCAACTTTGAGCATCGATATCTCATTCATCTTAGCTCGGTTTTGGACATGGTTTTGTTTGTTGCGAAGCTCTTCCAACATAGAACACAAACCCACAAATAAATATATAAAATCCGCTCATTTTATTATATTTATTTCTAGTCCAAAATAGGAAAAAAATCATTTTCCTATATTTGTGAAAAATGCTATTTTCACCTATTTTTCCAACAATTAATGCATATAATCAAACAAATTAAAATGTAATGATACAATACAAGGTGCCGGCAGATAGACATTATGTGGTTGATATTTGCGTATCAAAAAATATAGCAGAATAACTTACAATTAGACGTTAGGACTCTGATATTCATCCACATCAACGTCATAACCTAGCGCCTGAAATTGAACACACAAATTGTGAGTGATTGGGAGTGCTGTCAATAGAAACTCAAAAAAGATGTGAGAGAAAACACAGGAACAAACGCTAGCACCTTACCCTGACCTAATTGACCTGATCTCAGTTTGGTATCTTCTCATTATGGATTGATGATTGAGCAATTAAACCTTATTGTTCACTTAAAGTGCATTACAATGGTTTTGCTCACATCAAAATGTCGGATCTGATGAGAATTAAAAACTCACAAGAAGAAAAATACAAGTCACAAATAATAAGGAAAGGAATATAATAAATCTCCAAGGGAAAAGCTAACCTTGCATATAAGATTAACAATCGAATGATTTGGTGGACAAAACTTAGGGCTCGGATTAACATAACTCTGCCTTAATGCCCAAATCAAGATGCCGGCTCAGATGGCAGTACCCGTTCATATCGTGCTTCCGCGGTTCCTAGCATAAAAAATTTGGTGGCAAAATCTCTTTCCACATTCCAATCACTGATATCCAAAATAACCCTGAAAACAAGTGAAATTTTTTTAAAGGATTGTGTGGTGACTCACTTTAAGTAAAGATTATTGTTATGTTAAATCCTAGATTTGATTTCAGGTTATACATAACATATTCAAAATTAATCATATTAGTTATGCTACGATTATTAGGCTTAATTCTAGCCAACCAAACACACACACATGAACAGTTAAATCATATTAATCTGGCTTTGAACTTGGATGGCTCTATAGGTAAAGGCAAACCCCAAATAAGAAATATAACCCTCTATTCAATCGATTTTCACATCCAAATTTAGGGTTCACAATTTAAAGGAGATAAAGAAAAGGACAGAATCTAGCAAACTTTTCATGTATGAAATTGGGCAATACAGGCATCCATAAGCCACATGACCTGAAATAAAATCAGTAAATTAGAACTAAAATTAGCAATCAAAACTCTGCGGGGGTGTCAGAGTAGAAGAAGATAATTCAAATTCAAACACAAAAACATACCTCTGGAAGTCTCGACCGGAACCCTAGGAGTCAAATTTAACCCAAACCGAGTGCAATGCAGGTACCATTTGATGGATTTATACCCCTTTCATTGATTTCAAGTGTACCTCTGACGGTGTGGCTTGGATGGGAAACGATGCAAGTGCAGCATTCAATTTTTTCATGCGGTGAGGGGATGTGGAACAGACGAGGGTAAGGGGTGGAAGAAATCATTGAAACCTTATTAAATGAGGGGCAGATTTGGGAATAGGGGATGAAAATCATGGAGCTTAGCTTGAGACTTTGAAGATGGCATCTTAAAGAATGAGAGAAAATTACATTTCTATCCATTTGAAATGCTTTATATAGATGTATAGATATGATACTATATTACACGTATAGGCCTATACGAGACTTATACTACATTATACAATACGATGCGCCCCATACAGGCCTATACGAGGCATATACGGGGGGCAGGTTTGGTCAATAAAGACCATTTTCCCCGGTGTAGTATCGTATAGTGTGCTATAAGTCTCGTATAGGCGTAGTATAATATACTATTCTATAGTATAGTATAAGTTTTGTATAGGTCTCATATTAGCCTCGTATAAGTCTATCGGTGTAGTATTGTGTCTTATTGTATCGTTGTAACACCTCGGAAATTTTTAACAAATAATATGGCAACACGTGTCCAATCAACTCTCAAATATGCCAAATTATTTGGACGAGAGGGACCAAATATGTAAAATTGTGGAAGATTGGATCTGGAGGGATCATTTGTGACAAATTGCCAAAGTTTGGCCTCTGAGTGATCCTTACGGACTGCAAGGCATATGCCTTACTGTCACACCCCAACCGATGGCGGAATCATCGGGGCACGGCACTAGGCGAATCAGATTGCTCAAGAGAATCCATAACAACTATAAAGCGACAATATTGATTACCTTTGTTATCCCATACTAACAAACAATACAATCACATAAGTTATCACAGATTTCTGGTCCTCTAGAACAATACAAATCCGACAACCTAGATTTTAGGTGAGTTTCTAGACTTCCTAGCTTGATTTGATGTAGACTACGACTAAACCTGCAACATACGTTAAAATAATGTCAATACAAAAGTATTGGCGAGCATACAGGTTTGATATGTAATAGTGTAATGGATAAAAGTTGCGAACTTCCACATACATAAACGTAATACACGACATATATACTCACAAAACTGATACTACCAGCTAAGTCCTCGAGCTGCGATTGCGATTGCTAAACTAGATCCCGTCGGGCGCAATAGTACTATACTAGTCATGGTGGGACGTCGCGAGTATAAGTCCTAGCACATATGTAACTAGCATCACGTATAACTATGCACGTATGTCATTCACAAGTGATAATTAGTTTAAGCATTTGATGTATTTCAATTTGATAGCAACGTATGTTACACCCAAAAGTGCGAAAGCAAAAAGGGTTCAAGTATACTCATAGTCGGTGTTTGACAAGCAAACACAACTTGATTGGATTGATGGGAGCGCGTCTGAGATTAGCCTGGTTACAGTCTGATAGCGAAAGCGTCGAACTGTGCGTTAAACGGTGGTGAGTGAACCAAGTGTTTAATGGGAATCCGATCGGATGGCAATCCGATCGGATAGCCAGTCGATCAGGTGGCAACCCGTTCGGATGGTCATCCGATCGGATGACCATTCGATTGGATTGTCACTTTGTTTGGTGAAGAGGAGTTTATGTATGATGGTTTGTCTTTTGAAGTTTTCGTTGTAGCATTTTGAAAACAGAGAAGTATCTCTACCTTTCAGGCCGGTCGATCGGGTGGCAACTCGATCGGATGGCTGTTCTATCGGACGGTGATCCGATCGGCAAGACACTTTTTAATGATAAGCTCACAGCAGTCCGGTCGCTCGATCGGGTGGTAGTCCGATCGAGTAACAATCCGTTGGAACTGATGTGCCTTGAAGATTTGTAAAACGTTTAAGTGTTGAGTATCCAAAGTTAGCCGATCGGATGATCATTCGATCGGACGGCAATCCGATCGGACGACAATCCGTTCGTCATCCAGATCCTTGAAGGTTTGAAAATTGTTTAAGTCTTGATACCAAGTGCAATCCGATCGGATTGCGGGTCGATCGGGTGGCAGTCCGATCGGGCGGTAATCTGATCAGACGGTAATCCGTCCTGCAGCCTGATCATTTCACAACTTGTTTATTTTGTTAAGTTTCTGCGATTTGATCGAGACGGTATGACTACGAGCTAAACAATGGAAACTCCACCGAGTCCAAGTCATTGGATCGGATGGGAATCACCCTGTCCGATCAGTTAACTGTTCTCGACGGTTATTCGTGTTCAACTTGATAAGCCAGTCATCTCGTTGATAGGAACCAGTTCTCAAACCGACACTTCACTAAAGACAGAGTAGAAGGTCTGTACGAGCTCTGTTGCTACCGGTTTTGAGTGAAAAGTTAAGAAAGTTTGGAGAAAAGCTTAGAAAACTTAGATTCGGTTTAGCTTTTAGGTGAGATTAGTGTTTATACACCGTGGAATCTATCAGATCTAGACTGTTCTTGATGAGAGGAGGTCACACTTCATTATTCCTAAGAACTCGATGATGACTTCACCATAGAACGGCTCAAATCCGAAGATCTAGCGGTGGAAAAGTGAGATCTGATGGTGAAAAAGATGAAGAAGTGTGTGTAGATTATAGAAGTACAAGATTTAGGTCGGAAACTTACAAGAATCGCGAGAAATCGAGATAAAAGGGTCCAAGAGCATGCTGGTCGAGTGAGAGCTGTCATATCACTGTTCAAGTGATGTGACAAGTGCTATTTATAGGTGAAGGGGAGTGGAGGTGATGCAGTTCATCAGATCGGACGGCTGTCTGATCGAGCGACACCTCGATCGGGTGGCAATCCGATCGGATGGTATTCCGATCGGATGGCCATCCGATCGATCGGTCAGTCAATCAGTGGCATCCGGCGAGTTGTGTTTCGGTGTTTCGATGAGCGTTGCGATAGTTTTGGTTACACATTTTCATATATATATATATATATATATATATTCATTATAATTAATCACAAATGGTCGTACATACGTATTTACATTCCCCAGTTTGCGTTCCGATAGTCGGGTTTCGTTTCGAGTTTGCGTTACTTGCGACACATCACGGCTATCGAGGAGAGTAGAATAGGTCCTCACTCAATGTCATTGTGAGTGTTTGTATGTGCGATGAGACGTGTTATGTTACAATGATCAACGGGGTACCACCCACTCGTATTACCATCATTATCACGACGGTCGGTGGGGTAGTACGCACTCGTAGAGTCATTATTATCTCTAGTGTTTGCGTTAATGTATTATGCGAAAATAGCTTTGTAATAGTGTAGTATGCAACGCAGTTACATTATGATCTGAATCTCTGGTGCTAGGCATAACGAGTGTTGCGATTATTAACAACGCACGAACGTGCGGGTTGTTACAGTCTCCCCTGCTTTAGGAAATTTCGTCCCGAAATTAATCCACAATAAGGGTTGCGAAAGTTGAGGCGAATAACGGTAGCGATAAAACGTCACTATAAGCGAGTGGTCGATTGAGATTCGACGAGCGTGGGTGACGAGTTAAAGCGATTGGTATAACCAAAAGCGATAACACACACAGAAAGGCGATTCCCAAGCGTTTAGAATTTTTGAAAAGTCGGTTAATTTGAAAAACTTGATTACGAAAATTCCTTCTCATAGTGCGGCGTTAACTGTATCGATATTCACACCAGCGCTATGAGGAGGGTTTTGTTGGGTTACTAAAAGATTTTAAAGTGTTTAAAACTCGCTTTACGAAATTTTCTCATCACATGGCGTTAACTTGAGTCGATTGTCACGCCAGTGTTATAAGAAAATCTCGTTTCGTACAAAGGTTTTTAGAAAGTTTTATAAAGGGAAAATTCTTGTTTTCACAAAGGTTTTAAATAATATCAAGATTTTAAAATTTGAAGTCGGCCCCGCATGGCACCTTCCCACGAAAGTTCGACAATATGGATAAAACACTTATATATAGGAAGTACAAACGGCGTATCCACCATGTTTTAGCCACATGGTTTCCGTCCCGTGTGGCAGTGTCATATGTGTCGACACAGTACCGATAGAGCTCGATTCCCTCGGTCTAAGCGAAAGAGGCTCGGGCCAAGTGTAAGAGAAAGATTGAGCGAACTGAGTGATGAGGTCGTTCAGCAATGCAAGCGAGAGGGATGGCGGTATGCGATAAGCGAAAAGCGATGAGCGATAGCGACAACCGTCGAGCGATAAGCGACAATTGTTGTGATGCCAGCGATGGTGATATGCGCGATTAATGCGATTCGATTGGATTGATCAACACCACAAAATTCAACTAACATTAGACCCCACATGGCCTTTTTCCACGAAAGTCTGCTGATATGGTCACTTATATATAGGAAGTACCAGCGGCGTATCCACCATGCTTTAACCATATGAGTTTCGTCCCGTGAAGCGAGGTCATGTGTGCTAATTTTAACACAGATAACACATACAACGGTAAGCGATAGCGATAGGCGACGAGCGATTGAGCAATACACAGCAAGCGATACAGCGATGCACACAATAAGCGATAGCGATTCACATAATAGGCGATAGCGATTCATAATAGGCGATAGCGATTCCCATAATAGGCGATAGCGATTGCGAGATAGATTTTAGTGATAAAGCGATTTAATTAGCTTCGGATAGAATCACAAATTTTAACTATCGTTGCGCCCCACATGGCATCTTTCCACGAAAGTTTGCTAATATGGCAAAAACACTTATATATAGGAAGTACCGGCGGCGTATCCACCATGTTTTATCCATACTAGATCTGTTTCGTGAATCGATGGCATGTGTGCCAACATACACAAGTAGCGATAAGCATTAGAGCGATGCGAGTATCGAAGTGATGAGATCAATAGATGCGTTAAGCGTTAAAGTGTTGTGAGGGTGATGTGCGTTAGATTCCAGCAAAATTGCGATTGAGTTGCGATTAAAGACTTACGACCAGTCTTGCGTCGATGCAATTGCCCTGCGGGGGTAGACTCTCCAGAGTCCATCGATGAGGCATTTGCATTGCGTTTGCAGACTTACGACAAGTCTCGCGATGATGCAATGTAATTGTTACGCCTTGCGAATGAGTGTAGTGTGTCAAAAATTACCATAATTGTATAGGTCTAAATAACGTTCAACTCCACGTGGCACTTTCTTCACGAGACTTCGGTAGTATGGCAAAGCACACCTTGCTTTACCCCTATTACTTGCATCCTGTGAATAGATGTCGCACTTTGTTGACATGGTCAAGACGCTTATATATAGGAAGTACCAGCGGCGTATCCACCACGCTCGACCATGCTTTTAACCTTATGGCACCATTAGAACTCACTTCGATCTCCGTGCACTGAACAAAATAATCCCGTGTGCACCCGTGATTAGTCGTTCCTTGCACGTTTATCGTACCTTATTCTAAGAGTGTGGTGAGGGTAAAACACATTATATCGTGATATAATATATAGCATGTGTGTGATTCCAGATTAAGTGCGAAGGCGAGAGAGAAAGCGAGAGATAAATAGAGTCCACATTGCGTCGAGAGATAGAACAAATTCAACACATAAAAGAAACCAACGACGAAAATCGTAGCATTACTACAACATTGGAAGCATGACAAATATTGCTGTGCAGGACTTTTGCGGAGCCTGCGATCGCTGCTGAAATTCCTCAAGGTTGCGGTCTTGTGCGACAGTTCTGGGTAAAATGACCATACCTATTGCAATTGTCGCAATAGCGACAGTTAGCTCCTGGTGGGTGATGATGCGTACACATGAGACACAGGGGATGGCTTCCGGTGTAGGCACGCTTCACTAGAACGGGAGCAAATCGTAGCGGTGAGGGGTTTGGAATTTCATCCACGCTTGGTTCCTTTCGCTTGTGGCTGAGCTCCTTGCGATCCTGAGATGAGGTGCCGTTATCGTTGGAGGATTCGTCTGATGATTCGCTGGAGACATCGTCGGAGAAATCTTCGGAAGAATCATCGGTAGATTCGTTGGCAGAATCGTCGGATGAGTCGATGATGATTGCTTGATGAGCTTGTTTGACATGATTCTAGGAGAAGAATCCGTCCAAGATTCGTTTGTCGTTGATTTTTGCGGCCAAGCGGTAGGTTTCTTTGTTGGTGCACTACATCTGTTGACTTCGTCTTGTATCAAGTCTTAGACTAGTTAGAATAGACCAGGGCACGTAGAACGAGAGAATTAGAGAGAGTTAGCAAGATTTCGCTTGAATAAATATGTATGTAAAGGGTTTCGCTTGAAGCAGCTCAAGCGAAATCAACATGTTAAGATTTCGCTTGAGTCATGCTGAAGCGAAATCTCATTCCCTATATATAGGAGATCAAGGTCAAGCGAAATCATAAGTTGTTTTTGTGAGATTTCCATACCGAGGTGCTGCCGGTGTGAGAACTGATTGTATTTGTGTTCATATCAATACAAATCAGTGTTAAAGTGAAGATTCAGCTGTTTACAAGTCAAATACTTGTTTTCCGCACCTGTATTTGATAGAATTCCTCTGAACCGACTCGTTTAGGTCGCAAACCCGATCCTTACAATTGGTATCAGAGCTCAGGAGGAGGAGTTCTGCAAAATTCAGCCGAAATCGATCAAAATTTCTTACTTCTACACTTTCTTTTCTTAGTTCAGAAATATTTCACGGTCAAAATTGATTCAATTTCTCACGGATTGCTTAAAAGTACTAGATAATAAACCCTTGAAAGTTTCACAGCAAAATTCGACCTAAAAGTGATCAAAATCGACATTTGAATGGAGTTCGCTTGAACAGTTCAGTATTATTGGACGATTTCGCTTGAAACTTCAAGCGACACTTAACATTTCGCTTCAAACAGAGTTCATTTTCGCTTCAAGGTTATCGCTTCAAGGTTTTCGCTTCAGAAAGTTTCGCTTGAACGATTTCGCTTCAAAGAATTGATTAGTCTCACTTCAACTAGTTTGACAGATTATTTCGCTTGAAGAAAGTTCAGTTGACCAGTTCGCTTGAAAGCTACAAATTGACTATTTCGCTTGAAAGAATCTGTTATTGAAACATGGATAACGATTTTCACAACGCGTTTGCAACATCGTCTAGTTCATCTTCCATTGCTCAGAACATGAATTCTGAAAATGAAATGGGGACTACTCAGAAACCCCCGAAGCTAATGGGAATTGAAGAATACTATGGATGGAAAGATAGATTCGAAAACTGGGTGCAGGCAAATCATTTGAGATCATGGGAATGTATTTTAACAAAGTATACTCTACCACTAACCGAAATGCAGACTGAAAAACAGCTTTCAGATTTTAGTAAAGAAGAACGGGAAATATACCGAGCTGAAAAGATGATGATCAGTTTACTTCAACAGGCCATCAAAGAAGACATCTTCATACTACTTCAACATGACAAAACATCACAATCAATATGGGATGCTCTAAAAATCAAGGTTGAAGGTAGTACGAGTATGATTAAAAGCAAGAAGGCATTGCTTAAAAAGGAATTTGATTTGTTCACAAGTTTGCCCGGAGAAGATACGAAGAAACTCATTGAACGATATTGTCACTTAGTGAGAACAATGTCAATGATGAGCATTAAAAAGGAAAATGAAGAATGGGTGGATAAACTTGCTGATGCGTTACCTCAGAAAGAGTGGGGAACTTATTTGATGATACTGAAGAATACCGGAGTTTATGATAGATTGTCAATTTCTCAGTTCATTGAAAAGATTGAAAGTCAGGATTTGGAACAGCAGAAGATTGCTAGGATGAATAATCCAAGTGGTCAACAAGATGTAAAGATGTACTACAAGGGTAGTGTTCCGAATTCAGAAGCTGAAAGAAGTCCGAAAATTCAGACTGCATACAGTGTTGGTGTTGGGGATACTACAGAAAAAATTGATCAAAGCACAAACAAAAGCAGTGGATTCTCATCTTATCCAAGTGTTAATCCAAAGACTTCATCAGAAAGTTTTCAGTCTCAAAGCACAAAGATGGGAAATGGTTGTGTGATTCAATGCAACATAGCTCTAAATCTTCCAGAAGGTCAAAGTTTTTCTGAAGACATTGCAAAAGATCATATGGCTTTACTTGGTTCCGTGCTTATCTCATATGAAGGTTTAGTGGCTGGTCGAATTGGAAATCCTATGCTTACCAAAGAGGATTACGACCAAATAGATGCAGAAGAGATGGAACTAATGGATATCAAATGGTGTCTTGCAAGTGTTCTTAGACGTGCTGAGAAGTTCAAAACAATTACTGGGAGAAATGACTTTCTTGATGCTTGTGTTTCTACTTTAGGTTTTGATAAATCTAAAGTTACTTGTTTCAGGTGCAGGGAAAAAGGTCATTTTAAGCGGGAGTGCAAGAACAGAGAAGTTAGTGGTGCTCAAAATCCATTTGGAAAAGATGACTACTACCGGAAAGCCATTTATCAGCAAGTTGGTCAGACACAAGAATTACAGACGGCTCATGGTAGAAAGATTGAAGATTCAAAGAAAGGATGTTTGGTAGATTTCAACTGGAGCAACTACATTTCTTCTAATAGCACAGCATGTATAGTGGACCAAAATGATGAACAACTACCTGAAGGATTCAGCTGGGATATGTTTGTTGATGAAAAAGGGGATTTCAAAGCTTTCATTGCAAAGATTGTTAGAGAACCAGATTTGTTTGCTACTTGCATGAGTTCAATTGGTGAAAAAGTGAAAGATCAATCGATTACATCTGAAGAAAGTTCAGAAAGTGCTGATTCTGAGTCATTAAGTACAGATGAGAGTGTGCAAAATGAGGATACTTCAGAAAAAGAAGTTGTTTTTGATCAAACACCATCTGATTCTGGTATTTCAGATGCTGATTCTGAAAAATCCGTAGAGTTTGATCAAACACCAATGGAGAGTAGCAGTGATGATGAAGAAGAGAAACATATTAATATTGCTAAAAAACATCTTTCTCCTGAAAGTTTTCATTTCTATTTTGCAGATCGCATGGAGAAACTGAAGGAGAAACAAGCTGCAAAAGAACAACAACAAGACGAGAAGATTGAAACTGTTATTCAAACTGAAGAAGTTAAAAGAGTGGATGAAGAAAAAGTAATTGAAGTGGTAAAAACAATTGAGGTTGAAAAGATTGTTGAAGTTGAAAAGCCTTGCAAGAAGTGTTTGGAAGTCTGTAAAAGTTGTGAAGAAAAAGATGTGATTTTGTTTGATAGAGAAAGACTGATAGAAAAGCTACTATCTGACATCAGCTATGTGAAAGAATCGTATAGCGTGTTGAACAGAACTGTGACAGGTCTTCAAACAACAAACTCTGAAAGAGAAAAAGCTTTAACGATGACGAATTCTACATTGATGGCAAAGCAAAAGGCAATTAATCATTACATCGAAGAAAATGCTAATCTAAAGCAAGAGTTGGAGAAAGAAAAGATTGAGAATGAAAGGATCAGAAGGTTATTACTGAGTTATTCTTGTTCTGATTATGTTATTGATCGAGTTTATCCTACTGTTGCAGGTTTTGAAGCATTTCAGGATGAGAAGCAAAAGAATGAGACTGGTAAGAAATCGACTGTTAAATACAACAAGTGTCCGCCTCCTATCTGGGAAGGGTATTCTCCTAGAAAACCAAATGAGGAGCAAGTCGAAAAAGCAGTCAATATAAAGTTAAAATCCGAGACAACTGACGTTTTACCAGATAACATTGATATCACGTTTACCTCGTCTGATACTGATCATGAGTCTGAGTTAATCAAAAAGGTGGTCGATCAGGTGTTGGATACTGAGGAGGTGTCTGAGTCAAAGTTTGAGTCTGGGGGTTCAAGTTCGTCAGTCAACAGTTCAAAGTTGTCGGAAAAACGGTCATACAGTAAAGAATTTTTGTTATCAAAAGCAAATTTGGATGATGAAACATTTGAAGTTGCATATACTTTAAATGATTCGGACAAATTATACTCTGACAAAGAGTTTCCGATTAGAAGTGTTCGTTTTGACATGATTAAAAAGGTTTTCAAAATGACAGAAATTAATTTTTCTGAAATTAAGGATCTAAAATCTATTGAAAAACCTAAAAAATACACTTCTAGAATTCAACAAAGGTTAAACAAGAAAAAAGGAAAAAAGAATTACAATTCTGATTCTAGTTTTCAAAAGAAAACAAATCAAAATTGTAGTTACAAAAAGAAAGGTCTTGGTTTTACTCCACCTGAAAATCGTAAAAATGAAAAATATGTTATAGATTTTAAATCAAAAATGACATATGTTGCAGGAAAAAGCTATGAAGAGGAGTCAAATAGCTTATCTTTGAAAAAATCAAATCAAGAGTTCCTTGCTGAAAGGAAAAGGACAGGAACTGGAGTTTTTCATCCAACTGGAGTTTTTCAAACCAGAGACACAAGAACTTGTTTTCAATGTCAAGTTGTTGGACACATCGCTCATAATTGTCCAAACAAAGTCAACAAAAAACAGGGAGTTTCCGAAAAACTTAAAGAAAAAGTGGTTGAAAAGAATGATTCACCAACTACAAACTTCAAAAATTTTGAAAATTCAAAGAATGAAGTTGGTGAAAATTCTAAAAGATTGTACAAAAAGAGTGCAAAAGACAATCAAAAATGGATTGTTAAAAAATCAGGTGAAAAATCTGACGATGATTCTGATTCCACAAAATCAGAGGAGTCACAAGATGAGATCAAAGATTTGATGAATGATGTTGACATTAAATCACTGAGTGTGGAAGAGATTAAACAAATGGTTGGTAAAGTAGAAATCTCAGATTTTGATATTGAAAAAACATTCAATGAAAATGTTAAGAAAATTTTCAAGAAAATGCTTGATGGGAAAGTAAAGGGGGTTAAAGATTTTTATGCAACTAAAAAGGCAACTTACAACCCTACTGCACAAGAATTGGAAGCCACCAAGTCTAAGAAGACTTGGGTGGAAGTTTGCTTTCCTTAAAGTCTTAGGACTTGCCGGAGATCCCAAGTTTATATCGTGGATCAGGAATCGGCATTTTTCTAATGTTTGAAGTTTTTGGTTAAAAGTTTTTGATAGTGTTTGGATGTTTACAGGATGTATGACTACGCCGGAGCTTCCAGGTTGGTAAGTGCGAAGCAGGAATCGGCATTCTGATTGGTAAAATGGTGATGTAGACGTAACATTCCTACATGTGGTAATTCTTACATTTGGTATAGTAGGTGTATACATGAAAAAGGTTAATCAAGGTCATTAAGTTGAACTTGATTGGACCATACTTACAATTGGTATTTCGAATAGACAATGTGATGAACCACACTCCGAATCTTCAAATGATTATATCATAAAAACTTATTTTCCGGAAAAATCATTTTGATTAAAACAAACTTAAGTGTTTTGAAATCTAAATGAGAAAATAGTTTTGTGATAGAGGGAGTTCTGATTGTTTATGCCAAGTGAATGGAGATTTGATGCGATTCGATATCAGTTGTCACTTTATTGTACAGTTTATTTTCAAATTTCCTAAAATGTGTTTGCATTTTAGGGGGAGTAAATTTTTTTTCAGAAAATCCAAAAACATTTGAAAATTTGAAAAAGACAAAAACATGATAAAATTCAAAAATGAGTTTTTGTTGCATATAGAGGAAATGATAGTACATCAGTGGACTATCACAACATGCTAAAGAAATGAAAAGTAAAAATGTGATAAACAATCTTACTGCGGATATGTCAGTAGGTTTTTGCACATTTAGTAGATTGTGACGAGATATAAACCTAAATTTCAAACTTGCTTGTTCTGTGGGTTAACACAAACTTGGATATATAGGTAACCCCTGAAATCTTGTTTGAAAGGTCCCTTATTCTGAGATACTAGGTCTTTATGCTCAGTGATATCTGGGGTATTATCTCGGGACTTCTGCTGAAAGAAATTTCTGACCTAGTCCTCGGATAATGCTTTCTGCAAATGCTTGAAACATAGCATCGCCCTCAGCAAGCTGATGAAACAATAAAATTGATAGTCGCTGCTGTTGTAATGCAAAAGATCCTCTAAAGGGGACACACCAAAAGTCGAAGCCGTCATCTCTCTGCGTATCGAAAGATCGACCTGAGCTCTCACGGCCCTCGTACTATAATTTATTCCCCTGACAGATATCATCTGTGGTATACTCACCTGTAAGACTGAATATTGGGATCTGGATACGGGAGTATATTCAAGTAGTGGAACACACGAATAAGTTCAAGAGCTTAAAACATTAACTTCGTATCTCGGATCAGTTGAACTTTGTGTGAAAATTTAAATGGACAAATATACTGACAATCTAGGTAAATTGTTTAGAACTTAATATGAAATGAAGCTTAATGGTGTTAGTGATATGTTTCAGAAACTGATATGATCCTCTTGCACAAACTCACAAAAATATTGTTTGTAAATATTTCTTTATTGTATTCCTTTACAATCAAAAATTACAAAAAGATTTTTAGTGTGTTTTAGCATAAATTTTAAAAATTCAAAAAGATTTTCGACAACTGATATTGGAAAGCTGATTGTCAAAATTTCAAGTGCTAAACATGATGACTTGGTTGTGAGGGGGAGTGAATCTTAAAATGTCAAAAGGATTGTTAAAATTCTCACAATTGTTATTTTAAAACCTACATTTGGGTCATCATTGGTTTATGATATGAGAGAGAGTTATCTGGTTATATCAGATTGTTGGTACATTTAAATTGTTAAATTTAGAAAATTTATTTCTGGGTTAAGATTGTTACAGGTGAACCAGGTTAATTCATTCAAAGCTTACAAAAGTCAGACTCTGATCATGAATCTAAAGTTTGCTAGCTGCTGATGCTGATGAACTTAATGAATCAAGAGATCTGATCAAGAGAATTAGATGAAATCCAGGCAATGATCTTGTAAACAACATTTGAGTCAGACATCGTTCCTAAAGCAGATGTTGCTGAAGAACAAATGAATACCAGCAAATCGTGAGGGGGAGTCTGATAGAGCTAGGTGATTCTGGAAAAGAAGATAGAGAGAGAAAAGCCCAGAGACTGATCAAGAATGAAGATGTGAAGACACAGCATTGGTGTGACTCGATAGTCGACTCGTCAACATCTGAGGGGGAGTCTGTTGGTGCACTACATCTGTCGACTTCGTCTTGTATCAAGTCTTAGACTAGTTAGAATAGATCAGGGCACGTAGAACGAGAGAATTAGAGAGAGTTAGCAAGATTTCGCTTGAATAAATATGTATGTAAAGGGTTTCGCTTGAGTCATGCTGAAGCGAAATCTCATTCCCTATATATAGGAGATCAAGGTCAAGCGAAATCATAAGTTGTTTTTGTGAGATTTCCATACCGAGGTGCTGCCGGTGTGAGAACTGATTGTATTTGTGTTCATATCAATACAAATCAGTGTTAAAGTGAAGATTCAGCTGTTTACAAGTCAAATACTTGTTTTCCGCACCTGTATTTGATAGAATTCCTCTGAACCGACTCGTTTAGGTCGCAAACCCGATCCTTACATTCTTCGATGGTAGCAGGTCTTGCAGCTTCAACAAAATCGCCCACACATTCAGGCAAGCCGTGAATGTACTTCGTGATGGCTTTCTCTGAAGTGTTGACTTGACTTGGGTAAATTATGCTAAGCTGTTTGAACCTTGCGGTGTAGCCAGCATTGTCACCTTCGACTTGTTTGATTTTCCAAAATTCGTCTTCTAGCTTCTGGACTTCGTGGTGCGGGCAGTACTCTACCTTCATGAGCTCTTTCAGCTCATTCCAAGAGAGAGCGTAAGCTGCAGAGGTCCCCCGTTTATTACGTTCGGCTGTCCACCAGTCAAGTGCTCGCGATTGAAATACTCCGGTTGCGCAAGTAGTACGAAAACCATCAGGACACCCACTCTGACGAAGGGTAACTTCGATAGAATCAAACCACTGGAGTAGTTGGGAGACACCTCCTTCACCTGTGAACTCCATCGGGTCACAGGCTTTGAAGTGTTTGTAGAGGAAAACAGTGTGACAACTCGAGTTTCCAAGATTCCACCTTCGCATTAATTGCACGTTGATTGTTTAAGTTGTTTGCTTACACGACTTGTTTGCCTTGTAATTGTACGCGTTGGATTATATGTTGAGATGTTTGGTTGTTATGTTATGTGATTAAAGTGTTTGGTTCATGAACTTGTAAACTGTTTAAGATTCGGAACTATACCCGACGAAACAATTGTGTTTCGCCATCTACACTCCGAAGAAATGGAGTGTTTCGCCGGCCCAGTATTACGCCGAAGCCCAGTTAAGGGCCCAGCTCTGTTACTTGAGTTATATCTCACAAAAACAGTTTCATTTGTGAAAACAAATCACCAAAACCGAAACCCTAGAGCTCTCTCTCTCTGCCAACAGACGGCTGCCCTCATTCACTCGAAGTTCTTGGCATTTTCTTCTCTCTCAAACGGTTAGTCTTGATAATCAATCCTAGTCACTCGCTATGCTATGTATTGGTGTCTAAGAAATTGCTTGTTAAACGATTATGTTATGCTTGAATCGAAAATTATGTATTAGGGTTGTAACATTATTGAACGAATCTGTTGGATTGAAACCGTGTGAAGGGATTCATTGGTGTTTAATGATTAGATCCGTATTTCTATGCGTATTGTTGTTAATAAATATATCTGATGTTTAGGCCACTGTTTAGATTCGACTGGATGCTATTGATCACGTTATTCGGATGTTGCATGAGTGTAGAGTATAAACTTGTTCTTGTGACTGATTATTTTGTTATGTGATTGCTATATGAGCATCGATGATCTTGGCGCTGCATATTAACTGTTTGATCGATAATAGAGTGAAGCGGCTGTTAGCAATGATTAGGGTTTCTGTGAAATTTCTGTAACTGTTCGGTATGCGGCGAAACCTAGACATCGACGAAACGTAGGACGACGAAACAGAAGGGTGTTTCGCCAAGGGCAATCACGACGAAACAGGAGGGTGTTTCGCCGAGGTGATCACGACGAAACAAGTATGTTTCGTCAAGGGTTAAATAGTACAGTAACAGAGTTTAATTCTGTTAGAAGTTAGCTGGGTTAGTTATATGTTGTTAAATGTAACTCATGTGAATATGCGATTAACTGTTTAATGCTATGAGTCGTTTGTTACTTAATCGATACTGTATGATCATGAATGATACGTGAACTATGTGGATATAACTGATTATGAATACGTGCATAACTATAGGACTTGATTGATTACTTGCGAGCACATAGTTTTGCATACCGAGTAAACTAAGGTGAGTTCACACTCCTAAGGCATGGGATTCCCGGTGGGTTGGGAATGGGATTGAATAACTATTTATATTATCAACACTACTAGACTACCTACTACTGTCCTCGGATCGGGAAGGGCACGTACGTAAACCCTACGTACACTCATACTTGCTACTGTCCTTGGATTGAGAAGGGCACGTACGTAAAACCTACGTACACTCATACTTGCTACTGTCCTCGGATCGGGAAGGGCACGTACGTAAAACCTACGTACACACATACTTGCTACTGTCCTCGGATTGAGAAGGGCACGTACGTAAAACCTACGTACACTCATACTTGCTACTGTCCTCGGATTGGGAAGGGCACGTACGTAAAACCTACGTACACTCATACTTAACACTGTCCTCGGATTGGGAAGGACACTTATGGATACAACTAGTCTAGTAACATACAACATGGGAAGCCCCCACTAAATATCGTGAAAAGGTTTTGGGAAATTAAGGATACTGGGTATTACATGGTTATGAAACGAACTTATGAATTCTGAAACGAACTCGATAACTGAACAATCAACTGTGAACTCTCTCAACTTTGTTATTGACTCGTTGTTACATGCCTTGCAGGTCGTTAGGTATCTATGGAGCTTGCAACGGAGTGGGAAGAGTTGTTGTGGGACATGGACAGCTGTGTGCCATGCTAAACAT
Organism: Helianthus tuberosus; assembly: GCA_030545235.1. Taxonomy (NCBI): domain Eukaryota; kingdom Viridiplantae; phylum Streptophyta; class Magnoliopsida; order Asterales; family Asteraceae; genus Helianthus; species Helianthus tuberosus. Next base: position 25,254 of record JARYGA010005886.1, read on the forward strand.
TTGAAACGTTTAAACTTATGATTTGGTTTAAACATTTTTCTTCCGCTTGCAACTTAAACTATGTTTTGTTTAGACACCAATTGTATTGTGTTTGATTATATATACTACTTACATGCTTGTTCAATATGATTGGTGGCTTGATCCTGGTCAGTCACGCCTCCAAGCGGCGATACTCCGCGTGTGGATTTTTGGGGGTGTGACAGATTGGTATCAGAGCCATTGGATATAGTGAACTTGGTTTTAAAAAGGGGGAAAACTATTTGGTAAAACCAGACTATAACCTGTACAGTGCTCAACGATCCACAACGACGCTTCACTCCACGTGCAAGGCCCAACACTATAGGTGATATGGTTTATGTTTATATTACCTACTTGTTAGTTACATAGAACTTTGCTTATGGTATGCTTAGATAAACGTAACAACTATTGTTGGAAAACACATGTGTGCTTACTCTCTTCTGTCATCGCACTTTCGTGAACCTTTCTCACTCATGTTTCCTTTGATATGAAGATCATGAGTGGACGCGTTAACCTAACTCAAGCCCAGTTGGCGGCTTTGATCACTGAACAAGTTACTGCAGCACTCGCAGCTGCCCAGGCCGGAGGTATAACATGCCATCACAACTTACTCTAGGATCTTTAGATCCTACTCTCGTAAACCAACACTTGTGCTTAATTTTGCTTTCACACACGACAGGTCAACACGCTCAGCCTCCTGTGTGTACTTTCAAAATCTTTATGGATTGCCGACCTACTACTTTCAACGGCACTGAAGGAGCTGTAGGCCTCCTCCACTGGTTCGAGAAGCTCGAGTCGGTCTTCGAAATGTGTGATGCCCTGAGGCTCGTAGGGTGAACGCTCACGTGGTGGAACGCTCACGTGGTGGAACGCTCAGGTTCAAATGCTGGGGATAGTTGCTGCTAATGCCACCCCATGGAACGACTTCAAGGAGCTGATCAAGCGAGAGTACTGTAATCATGATGACATCCACAAGCTGGAAGTGGAGTTCTTTAACTTGAATATGACAGGGTCGGAAATTGAAGCGTACATAAAAAGATCAAACGAACTGGCAATTTTGTGTCCTACTATGGTGGATCCTCCCATTAAACGCATCGAGCTGTACCTTAAAGGCTTCGTACCAGAGATTCAAAGCCATGTGACTTATGCTAACCTTGCTACCATCCAGGATGTTACTCGTCTTGCTCATCATCTCACAGACCAGGCAGTGGAACAGAACAAACCACCTAAGCGTATAGGTGCTACTGCTATTACTACTTCTACTACTCCCAATGACAACAAGAGAAAATGGGATGGAGCCTCCAGCAAGGGTTCAACTACAATTCAGTCCCAGGCACAGCAGCGAAAGACTGATGACTACCAGAGTCCTGGTCAGCAATCATATGGTAGTCAAGGGCAGGGTGGATATCGGGGAAACCACCCAAAATGCAACAAATGCAACAAGGGACGTTGTCAGAGGTGTCTCAAGATGGGTCATGAAGCCAAGGATTGCAGGAGCTCATGGCCTGCAAATCAGAATCGTCAGCAGCAACAGCAATAACCGCAGAATCAGCAACCACAACAAGGCAACAGGGGATGCTATCAGTGTGGCGCTGAAGGTCACTTCAAGAGACAATGCCCGCAGTTAAATCAGAATCAGAATCAGAACCACAACCAAGGAAACGGGAAAAATAATGGGAATAACAATGGGGGTAATCACGACGGCAATGGTGCCAGGGGTCGAGCGTTCGTGATTGGTCAGGGTGACGCAAGGAATGATCCTAACGTGGTGATGGGTAAGTTTCTTCTCGACGACTTTTATGCTACTGTTTTATTTGATTCAGGTGCCGATACCAGTTATGTGTCTCTAAAAGTTAGTCAAATGCTTAAACGCACACCAACACTTTTGAACACCAAGCATGCCGTAGAGTTAGCAAACGGTAAAAGCCTAGAAGCCACACACATAGTTAAGGGTTGTAATCTCGTCTTAGCTGGTCAGAATTTCTCTATCGATCTCATTCCTATAGTTTTGGGTAGTTTCGACATTGTCATTGGGATGGATTGGTTATCCCAACAGCAAGCAGAGATCCTTTGCAAAGAGAAGATTTTTCGTATTCCCCGTTCTGGTAAAGAACCTCTCGTGATTCAAGGCGACAAGAGTGGTGCTGTTGTGGGCATCATCTTCTTTCTCAAGGCCCAGAAGTGTTTGCGAAAGGGCCATACCGCTATTTTAGCCCTCGTTACTGACGCATCACCGAAAGAGAAGAAGATATAGGATATTCCAGTTGTACACGACTTTCCTCAAGTGTTTCCTGAGGAATTACCAGGTCTTCCGCCTCATCGTCAGGTTGAATTTCAAATCGAGCTGGCTCCTGGAGCAGCGCCCATAGCTCGAGCACCTTATCCCTTAGCTCCAACCGAACTAGAAGAACTGTCCAAGCAATTACAAAAACTCTTGAATAAGGGTTTCATTCGTCCAAGCTCTTCGCCCTGGGGAGCTCCAGTATTATTTGTGAAGAAGAAAGACGGTACCTTCAGGATGTGCATCGACTACCGTGAACTCAACAAGGTGACTGTGAAGAATCACTATCCTCTTCCACGTATTGATGACTTGTTCGATCAGTTGCAAGGGTCGAGGTACTATTCAAAGATTGACCTGAGGTCAGGATACCATCAACTGAGAGTCCGAGACGAGGACATCTCTAAGACAGCGTTCAGGACTCGGTATGGACATTACGAGTTTTTGGTAATGCCTTTTGGATTGACTAACGCACCCGCAGTCTTCATGGATTTTATGAACAGAGTGTGCAAGCCTTACCTGGATAAGTTTGTCATGGTATTCATCGACGACATTCTGATCTACTCCAAGAGTCAGGAGGAACACGAGCAGCATTTGCGACTTATTCTGGAACTTCTTCGTACAGAGCAACTATATGCAAAGTTCTCGAAATGCGACTTCTGGCTTCGTGAAGTCCACTTTCTAGGCCACGTGGTAAACAAGGATGGGATACACGTTGATCCATCCAAGGTAGACTCGATCAAGAACTGGCCAGCACCCCGTACACCAACAGAAATCCGCCAATTCTTGGGTTTGGCGGGCTACTATAGAAGGTTCATCAAGGACTTCTCCAAGATTGCAAAACCCCTCACCTCACTAACTCAGACAGACGTTATCTATCATTGGGATAATACACAGGTATCAGCATTTCAGCACTTAAAGGATAGACTTTGTAGCGCTCCTATTCTTTCATTGCCAGAGGGCACAGACGATTTTGTGGTTTATTGCGACGCGTCAATTCAGGGTCTTGGTTGTGTATTGATGCAACGAGATAAATTCATTGCTTACGCCTCACGCCAACTTAAGATTCATGAAAGGAATTACACTACACATGATCTGGAACTGGGAGCTGTTGTTTTCGCACTCAAGATATGGAGACATTACCTGTACGGTACCAAGTGCACCATTTACACCGATCACAGGAGTCTCGAGCATATCTTCAAACAGAAGGAGTTGAACATGCGACAACGTCGATGGGTCGAGCTATTGAATGATTACGAGTGCGCGATAAAGTACCATCCGGGCAAAGCCAATGTTGTGGCCGATGCCCTCAGTCGGAAAGATACTACGCCTAGACGCGTGCGAGCATTACAACTTACCATCCAATCTTGTCTTCCTTCCCAGATACGAGATGCTCAGGCAGAAACATTGAAACTAGAAAACGTCAGGGCTGAAACCCTACGCGGCTCAAGGCAACGGTTAGAACAAAAGGAAGACGGCGCCTACTACGTAACAGGACGCATTTGGGTCCCACTCTATGGCAATTTACGAGAACTCGTAATGGATGAAGCACATAAGTCTCGCTACTCAGTACATCCTGGTTCGGATAAGATGTACCACGATCTCAGATCTACGTATTGGTGGCCTAGCATGAAAGCTCACATAGCAACTTACGTTAGCAAATGTTTGACTTGTGCGAGAGTCAAGACTGAATATCAGAAACCATCGGGCCTACTCCAACAACCAGAGATACCACAATGGAAATGGGAGCAAATTTCCATGGATTTCGTTACTGGCCTGCCTAGATCTCAACGTGGAAATGATACTATTTGGGTGATCGTGGATCGACTCATAAAGTCTGCACACTTTTTGGCTATCAAGGAAATGGATAAGTTCTCCACTCTAGCAGACATTTACTTAAAGGAAGTGGTTTCGAGGCACGGAGTGCCGACCTCTATTATCTCTGATCGTGATGCACGTTTTACTTCAGAACTGTGGCAAGCGATGCACAAATCTTTTGGCTCTCGATTAGACATGAGCACAGCTTATCATCCGCAAACAGATGGGCAGTCTAAACGCACCATCCAAAATCTTGAAGACATGCTTCGTGCATGTGTAATCGATTTTGGCAACGGCTGGGAAAAATATCTCACTCTAGTGGAGTTTTCGTATAATAACAGTTACCACACTAGCATTCAAGCCGCTCCGTTTGAGGCACTGTACGGGCGTAAGTGCCGATCACCTCTTTGTTGGGCAGAAGTTGGCGACAGCCAAATCACTGGCCCAGAACTCATAGTTGATACTACAGAAAGGATTGCTCAGATACGACAACGCATGGCGGCAGCTCGTGACCGTCAGAAAAGCTACGCTGATAAGCGCAGGAAACCACTCGAGTTCCAAGTTGGGGATCAAGTGCTACTCAAAGTCTCACCCTGGAAGGGTGTGGTTCGCTTTCGAAAAAGGGGCAAACTTATTCCGCGTTACGTCGGACCGTTCGAAGTCATTGGGAAGATAGGCAAAGTGGCTTACAAACTAAACCTACCGCGCAGAACTCAGTGCAGTTCACAAAGTTTTTCACGTGTCAAATCTGAAGAAGTGTCTGTCAGATGAGACCCTCATAGTTCCTTTGAAGGAGCTCACTATCGACGATCAGTTGCGATTCGTCGAGGAACAAGTTGAAATCATGGACCGGGACGTTAAGGTCCTCAAGCACACCAGAATACCTCTTGTTTGAGTTCGTTGGAACTCCCGTCGTGGCCCAGAGTTTACCTGGGAACAAGAAGATCAAATGAACCTCAAGTATCCCCAGTTGTTCGAGAACAGTGCAACTACTACTGAGGCTGAAGCTACTGCGGAATTTCGGGACGAAATTCCAAATCAACGGGGGGATGATGTGACACCCCAGGAAAACCAGTAAACCATGCAAACTTCACTAGCTTCCTCAGTAACCGCATGCTAAATTTCGGGACGAAATTTCTTTCAAGTTGGGGATAATGTGACAACTCGAGTTTCCAAGATTCCACCTTCGCATTAATTGCACGTTGATTGTTTAAGTTGTTTGTTTACACGACTTGTTTCCCTTGTAATTGTACGCGTTGGATTATATGTTGAGATGTTTGGTTGTTATGTTATGTGATTAAAGTGTTTGGTTCATGAACTTGTAAACTATTTGAGATTCGGAACTATACCCGACGAAACAATTGTGTTTCGCCATGAACCACTTCGACGAAACATGAGTGTTTCGCCATCTACACTCCGACGAAATGGAGTGTTTCGCCGGCCCAGTATTACGCCGAAGCCCAGTTAAGGGCCCAGCTCTGTTACGTGAGTTATATCTCACAAAAACAGTTTCATTTGTGAAAACAAATCACCAAAACCGAAACCCTAGAGCTCTCTCTCTGCCAACAGACGGCTGCCCTCATTCACTCGAAGTTCTTGGCGTTTTCCTCCCTCTCAAACGGTTAGTCTTGATAATCAATCCTAGTCACTTGCTATGCTATGTATTGGTGTCTAAGAAATTTCTTGTTAAACGATTATGTTATGCTTGAATCGAAAATCATGTATTAGGGTTGTAACATTATTGAACGAATCTGTTGGATTGAAACCGTGTGAAGGGATTCATTGGTGTTTAATGATTAGATCTGTATTTCTGTGCGTATTGTTGTTAATGAATATATCTGATGTTTAGGCCACTGTTTAGATTGGACTGGATGCTATTGATCACGTTATTCAGATGTTGCATGAGTGTAGAGTATAAAATTGTTCAATTGACTGATTATTTTGTTATATGATTGCTATATGATGATCGATGATCTTGGCGCTGCATATTAACTGTTTGATCGATAATAGAGTGAAACGGCTGTTAGAAATGATTAGGGTTTCTGTGAAATTTCTGTAACGGCTCGGTATGCGGCGAAACCTAGACATCGATGAAACGTAGGACGACGAAACAGAAGGGTGTTTCGCCGAGGGCAATCACGACGAAACAGGAGGGTGTTTAGCCGAGGTGATCACGACGAAACAAGTATGTTTCGTCAAGGGTTAAATAGTACAGTAATAGAGTTTAATTCTGTTAGAAGTTAACTGGGTTAGTTATATGTCGTTAAATGTAACTCATGTGAATATGCGATTAACTGTTTAATGCTATGAGTCGTATGTTACTTAATCGATACTGTATGATCATGAATGATACGTGAACTATGTGGATATAAACTGATTATGAATACGTGCATAACTATAGGACTTGATTGATTACTTGGGAGCACATAGTTTAGCATACCGAGCAAACCAAGGGGAGTTCACACTCCTAAGGCATGGGATTCCCGGTGGGTTGGGAATGGGATTGAATAACTATTTATATTATCAACACTACTAGACCACCTACTACTGTCCTCGGATCGGGAAGGGCACGTACATAAAACCTATGTACACCCATACTTGCTATTGTCCTCGGATTGAGAAGGGCACGTACGTAAAACCTACGTACACTCATACTTGCTACTGTCCTCGGATCGGGAAGGGCACATACGTAAAACCTACGTACACTCATATTTTGCTACTGTCCTCGGATTGAGAAGGGCACGTACGTAAAACCTACGTACATTCATACTTGCTATTGTCCTCGGATTGGGAAGGGCACGTACGTAAAACCTACGTACACTCATACTTAACACTGTCCTCGGATTGGGAAGGACACTTACGGATACGACTAGTCTAGTAACATACAACATGGGAAGCCCCCACTAAATATCGTGAAAAGGTTTTGGGAAATTAAGGATACTGGGTATTACATGGTTATGAAATGAACTTATGATTTATGAAACGAACTCGATAACTGAACAATCAACTGTGAACTCGCTCAACTTTGTTGTTGACTCGTTGTTACATGCCTTGCAGGTCGTTAGGTATCTATGGATCTTGCAACGTAGTGGGAAGAGTCATTGTGGGACATGGACATCTGTGTGCCATGCTAAACATTTGAAACGTTTAAACTTATGATTTAGTTTAAACATTTTGCTTCCGCTTGCAACTTAAACTATGTTTTGTTTAGACACCAATTGTATTGTGTTTGATTATATATACTACTTACATGCTTGTTCAATATTATTGGTGGCTTGATCCTGGTCAGTCACGCCTCCAAGCGGCGATACTCTGCATGTGGATTTTTGGGGGTGTGACAAACAGATTGCGGTGCTTCTGTCTTAGAGTCTTCTGAGGTTCAAGAGCTGTTGAGAGAGTGCACTTGAGAGACAATCTGAGGAATGACCTTGACCACTTCCTTGGCCACAAGCGAGGAAATCCTCTTCTCGGCGCTCCGTTTGGCTCTTCTCCTAGCTGTTTGTCTCGAGGTAGAGTTGTTGGAAGGCATCTAGACAGAGAGAGATTTGGAGTGAGATTCGGTCATAATGATTTTGAGTTTCGCGATGCGATTGAGCGCGATCAAAACTTGTTGTGAGTAATATAATAGATTTCACATAGGAGCCACATAGGAGACACGAGATTCCTAGATTCCCACACAATTGATTTGTTTTATACATATAGTTAGTTGTAGTTTATACTCGTACACATACATATCGGTATAGAATGCGCGAGGACGCGATGCAGAGAGTGAGAGCGAGTAATTAGACATTAGTTTTGTTGCGAACATTTGGTTTTCGTTTTAGATTGCGATGGACGTGCGAGTTGTGTGTTTTACGAAAATAGGGAGCGAAAATCAAGAAATCGATAAAGCATAGAGTTTAAATTGTAAACACATAAGCGTAAATAGATTCCATAAAGCGTAAAATCGGCGAGTCGTATGCTAGAAAAATAGATAGAATGCCTCGGGTGTTTAGGCGTCGACTGCCCAAGGTAACTCAACCATAACCAACCAGCTCGTGCACGCGCATTGCCCTAGAAGGCCTATGCTTCCACTGGGATGCAGCTCATGGCATTCATCTTCTTTGGTCTTCGCGTGGCTCGAGTTATCGTTATAGTTGACTCCTTGGTGAGAACTTTTGAAAATCATTTTATAGAGAGCGGAGCGGTTTATTAAGGTATGGGTTTCACCCCTGACTTAATAACTTCGCTCCTAACTGTGGTTGTGCTCTTCGAATAAATTCGGGAGTTCCACTAGATTTTGAAATGGAGACTTTCGTTGAGATATGGATGTCACTCCTAGCTCAACGAAAAGTTCTCGTGCTAGAAAAATGCGCTAAGTGAGCGATCTTATCGAGAGTTCTTGGTTTTCATGCCTGATCTCGACTGGATCACTCGGTTGTGTTACGCGAGTATTTTCAAAAACGTGTGTATTGTGTTAGCCTTGGGAAAGGCTAAGTAATATTCTAGCCTTAGGAAAGGCTCTTCGTGTGAAGTTGTAGTATGCGGTGTTCACACGAAGTAGTAGCTTTTAGCGAATTCGAGCGAGAGTATCAAGTAGGCCCGTGCAAATCCTACTGGATTCATACGAGTCGGCCTGTTGGTACTTAGACTATAGACTAGGTCATTTCTAAGACATCGACCCGGACTAGGTCAAGTCTGGCCTAATTCCCTATAGTTATGGCTCTGATACCAATCTGTCACACCCCAACCGATGGCGGAATCATCGGGGCCCGGCACTAGGCGAATCAGATTGCTCAAGAGAATCCATAACAGCTATAAAGCGACAATATTGATTACCTTTGTTATCCCATACTAACAAACAATACAATCACATAAGTTATCACATATTTCTTGTCCTCTCGAACAATACAAATCCGACAACCTAAATTTTAGGTGAGTTTCTAGACTTCCTAGCTTGATTTGATGTAGACTGCGACTAAACCTGCAACATACGTTAAAATAATGTCAATACAAAAGTATTTGCGAGTATATAGGTTTGATATGTAATAGCGTAATAGATAAAAGTTGCGAACTTCCACATACATAAACGTAATACACGACATATATACTCACAAAACTGATACTACCAGCTAGGTCCTCGAGCTGCGATTGCGATTGCTAAACTAGACCCCGTCGGGTGCAATAGTACTATACTAGTCATGGTGGGACGTTGCGAGTATAAGTCCTAGCACATATGTAACTAGCATCACGTATAACTATGCACGTAAGTCATTCGCAAGTGATAAGTAGTTTAAGCATTTGATGTATTTCGATTTGATAGCAACGTATGTTACACCCAAAAGTGCGAAAGCTAAAAGGGTTCAAGTATACTCACAGTCGGTGTTTGACAAGCAAACACAACATGATTGGATTGATGGGAGTTCATCTGAGATTAGCCTGGTTACAGTCTGATAGCATAAGCGTCGAACAGTGCGTTAAACGGTGGTGAGTGAACCTGTAACACCTCGAAAATTCACGTCCTATAATGTATTGACACGTGTCATAAGCTTGAACGTGTGAAAGAATACTCTAGAGGGACTAAAGTTAACAAATAAAGAAACTATGTGAATATAAGGGTTCAAAATGTCAACAATGGATAAATATGCCTTATAATAACCCTACAAGATGTTTATACATTCACATGAATGAATCATGGATCATACGAAGCTAAATATAAAAGAAAGTGAGAGATTACAAACTACGGGGGTTAAATGTGTCAACATGTTTAAAGTATACCTCTGAGTGACCTTTTAGCAAACCCGAAGCTTTGTAACGATTAAATATGCTCACTAGAATACATGATAAAAATATCATCAAGTTTCGTTATCGTATGAGAAAGTTATGATCAAATTCATATACAAGGGGTTAAAAGAGTCAACGTAAGAAATTATGGCTTTTCGGGTGATTACAAAGTTAACCAAGGACTTAACAAAGTTTGTATAAGTCTTGGAACCCTCAAAAGTAAATTTAGAAGGCTTATAATGCAAGAAATAATGCAAAAACGACGTTTGGAAGGTCCAGGGGCCAAATTGTAAACATTTGAAAGTTTTGTTGTGCTGGCATGTTGCTTGCGCACCTCAACACTGTGGACGTTGCGGTGCGCAAGCAGGTCCCAGATGCAAAATTCTTGACAGTTGCCTGTTAGTTCCGGTTGCACCGACTTAAAACAATGGTATTCGAATTCAGGGGCTTGTTTGATGGTTTTAAAAGGTCTAGGGACACTTGGAATGATCCCATATCACTTGTAGACCTTGTTGGCATGATCAAATTGAATTTAGAAACCTATATAAAGGCCATGAAGTTGTGTTCTTGAAATTGCTCATTCACTTGGAAGTCCACAACTCAACTCCTGGAGGTTGCTGGAGCTCAAGGACATTTCCTAGTGATCTCTAATCATAATTAGGACCCTTGTAAGTGTCCGTAATCCTTTCTAGTTCAGTTTAACTTAGTTGTTTAGCGTAAAGTCAAACCATCGTAATTAAGATTTGACTTCGTCATTAATATTAATCCCTTCACTCAAAATTCAAATTGAAAGTACCTATGAGTAGGTAATTATGTGGGTAATAAACCCTTAAAAGGGTACTTCCAGATTCCCACTCTAACTATGTTAATTGTCGAGTCAAAGCTTACTTTAAAAAGTCAACAGAATGTTTATTTCCAAATTAAAGCATAATTAGCAATGTAGGATACATGTAACCTGTTTGATCATTTATGTAACTTGGTAATTAATATAAGAACATGTCCCAACATGTTCAACTCGACAATTTTCAGTTTAGGCTCGGTTCGGGACCGAAAGTCGCATAGTTTGACTTATGCTTTGACTTTCAGTTCTGACCTGTTTAAGCATAGTTTAGACATGCCTTAGAACTTTATTAGGACCAAGTTACCTATAAGTATAACCCTCTGTGATTATACAACTTGGTTCATTAGTTATCCGATTCATATGCGTGATTCCGTTAAATGCTTAAATGTTGACTATTATGCCCTTTTAACCTTAAAACGTGATTTTTGAAAAAGTAAAAGAGTAGAAACCTTAGTTACTGATTTATAAACTTGCACCTAAAATTTGACATCAGTTTGAGGTCTAGATTAAGAGTTATGCTCATTAGCGTAATTTGAAAGCTTTTTGTTAATTAAATGGCGTATTTAGCGTATAACCTATTTAAACCCACTTTTTGATATCAAACTTTTTACCCACTGATATAAAATAATATTTAAGAATTTTTGCAGATTTTTATTTATTTTTAGGCTAAGCATAACTTAGAGTTCTAAGTATGATTCGGTTAATGTCGGTTTTGCCCTTTTAAGCCGTAAAATGAGTTTTACAAATCCTTTTGACTCCAAACCTCTTTCTACTGATTTCATTTGATAAATAAAATATTTTGAGCCTTCTGGAATTATAAAAATACCAGTTTTCCTTTGAAAACCCGGAAATGGCTCCAAATCGCTTTTTTTAAGCGTTTTTAACACATAGTGTGTGCTAAAACCTTATTAAACATATAAGGTTGATATCTACTGATATTTTTAGTATATTTTTATATATTAACAGTAAGTAAAAGTTTTTAAACATAGGTTTCCAGTTTTGACCTTTTAAGCCTATGTGAAATTACCAAAATACCCTTAAGAGGCATAGTTTGGTTATAAAGGATAGATTTCACATATATATGATACCCTACTGATATAACCTAGTAAATTGAGTAATTTTACTGATTTCATCAGACCCAAAACTCAGGTTCATATTTAAACTCTTTTATAACCTTTTTAATGACCAAAATGCCCCTACGGGGCGTATGGTGAGTCTAAATCCGTTTTGGGCATAATATAAGATATCTTTCTGATGTCACAACATATATAAAGCATTTTAACTTAGGAAACTTGCATATGACTCATTTGGTTACTTGTTACGCACTTTTCGCGTTCGGATCGGCGTATGTAACTAGTTTGCATATATTAGCCGAAACGGGTCAAACTATATCATTTTTGTCTCAAAATCCAGAATGTGCTTAGATTACCCATATTATACAAGTCTTCAAACTTGTCGGGTCAAAACCGCATTCTAATCCGGTCTTCACCTTATCATGCGTTTGAACCGTATCTTTCTGTAAGACTAACCGGTCTAACCTCAGGCTTAATTAAAGACCCGTTAACATTCTAATTGGTTATTTATACCATCATTCCAGACTAGAGCCTTCCGGTAAATGGTACCTACGCTTACTTAAGTGAATACGGCTGAGTTATTAAATTCTTGCTATTTAAGTCGGGAGCTAGCTCAGGTAAATACTCTTAACTTATTTTCCCTATACGGGCTTGGGATACGGTATTATAATAATACCGCTTGGTCGGGTATTGAATATTTAATCTTATTATGGTTAAATTATTGAGGTAACCCGGTTTAATCTGTATTGTTTGAAATAAAGACCTTTAGGGGTTAATGACCATGTCCCGGATATCCTTGACATCATTGTGTTATAAAATGGCCACGCCTTATACACGGGGTGTAGGCATACACCTGACAGTTGTTTAAGGAAAAACGGTATCTCACTCTCATGTGGGCCTATACTTGTAGCATGTCTGTTAATCTGACTCGGTTTCTACATCGGGCCCTGAACGTATAACGAACATGTAAATCTGTATACAAGATTATAACTATAATTGTCCCAAGTTATAAAGAGTTTGTGCCTTGTGCATTCAAATCAATTTTTATTAAACCTTTTCAAAATGAGTCGGTTGAGTGTATTTACCAGTGAAAACTGACGTATTTTCCAAAAAGGTTAAGTGGCAGGTACTGAACGTAATTGGCTGGAAGCTCAGGGCGGTTATAAGGAATCTTGCAAATTCTAGGCGCCTAAAGTCTGTTGAACAATGTTTATGTTTTAAGATCCGCCTGTGGATCCTTTACTTTCCGTTGTAATACTGGATATTACTTTATATTCGGATTGTAATATATTTATCTTTTGCTTCCGCTGTGCATTCATATATATTGTGTTGTTTGACTATGATGATATCAACTACGTCACGATACTCCCCTACCGGGCCCACCGGTGACACGTGGAAATATCGGGTTGTGACAGGTTGGTATCAGAGCCAACACTGAGTGAATTAAACACTAGTCTTTTGTGTTTAATCTCAGTTACACAATTGCACATTCTTGAGTCTAGACAAGAACATAGGACTAATCCTAATTCGTTTTATTTGTTTCTTTTGTTATTTTCTGATTAGCCCTTGCATGGGCGAGTCATTTTTATTAGAAGTCCCGTTTAGGGCAACCATATATACTTGTTTAAGTTTTAATGGAACGATTATATTTAAAAATATCATTCCTATATTATAAGATCTACCATTATAATAAAATGGCAAAATCTAAAAAGGACAAGACCTAGCCATGTGTCACATTAAGACCCGGCCAAGATGGCAGTTCCTCAATTTAGATTCAGATCCTTATTAACATCCTGAGTTAGGATTGTTCTGCGTTAATTATTAAAAAAGAACCTTAAAGGTAAAGCCTAGCCTAAATGTCATTGCAGACATGGCCAAGATGGTAAAACCTATTCGAAAGATTAAAACCCTTATTAACATCTGATATGTTATCATTAATGACAAAGATATGATTCGATAAAATCACATAAGTCATTTTAAATTGGGATGTTCTAAATTCCCTTATTTATATAACCATCCCTTATGGATGAAATGCCTACGGGCTATAATTAATGTCCTTTGAGACTAAAGACAGTAGTGGTCTACAACCCCCTATTAAAAAGGGCAATGAACTTTGATTCAAGCCTTAGTACCTCGATTCTATAAAAATCCTGGTTTATAAATTAAATATGTCCATGTGACTAGGCTGTTGAGCCATTATTAAATTATAATTGGGGATATAATACTTACGAGTCATATCCAATGTCATATAAGACTAAAGACAGTGGTAGCTTACAACTCCCTGTCAAAGAAAGGTAATGAACTTTGATTCAAACCTTAATGCCTTGATTCCATAAAATCTGGGCTTGTAAAGTAAACTCGTCTACGTGACTCAGATTTTTGTGCTATTATTTACTTATAAATTAGGATTTATGATAAAGATCCTGAATAATTATGTATTTAACAAATTGACCAAAATGATTATTAAAAACCATGGTTAATAAATCGTTAAGAACGATAGTACTGTATGGGCTTCTAAATAAAACTTGCCCTTATTTTCTTTTTGTAGTAATTAAAACTACCTACATGGCTGACTCTGACGAGATAAACAGTCATCATCTGGAAAACCACGATGATGATAGGGTTAATATAACCAGAGGAGAGCTCCGTACACTGATTGATACAGCTGTATCTAAAGCTGTAGAGGAGCAATTTAAGGAGTATAGTGGGACGCATAGTCGAGCCTCATCTGTACCCTACTCTAAGTCTAAAACTCATTCAGAGCCTCATAGCAAGCCACCCTCAAAGAAAGATGAGTCAAGGAAGGATGATGATCGACATTCATCTAATGAACACAGTGTTCCATCCAAGAGGATAGTGTTCGATAACGAACCGCGTACCAAGTCCTGTACCTATAAATACTTTGTTTCCTGCAAACCCCGAGACTTCACTGGGGAGAAAGGGGCAATCGATTGTATGACCTGGTTGGATGAAATGGACACAGTTGTCGATATCAGTGGTTGTGCTGAGAGGGATGTAGTAAAGTATGTATCCCAATCGTTCAAGGGAGAGGCACTAGCATGGTGGAAGGCTCTCATTCAAGCTGCTGGAAAGATCCCACTTTACAACATGTCATGGGAACTGTTTGTTGCTCTCATTATGGAGAACTACTGCCCTCAACACGAGGTTGAGAGGATTGAGTCAGATTTCTTATCATTGGTTATGATAAACTTAGATTGTCAAGCTTACCTCACCAGTTTCAATACCCTGTCAAGACTGGTTCCTTACCTAGTAACACCAGAACCCAAGAGAATTGCTCGCTTCATTGGGGGTTTAGCCCCAGAAATCAAAGCCAGTGTTAAGGCTTCAAGACCTACTACATTCAGGTCAGCGGCCGATCTGTCGCTATCTCTTACACTCGATGTAGTCAGAAACAAGGCTGCCAAAGCCTCTGAAGATGGAAAGCGTAAAAGGGAGGATGAGGATTCTCACCGCTCCGATAGGAAGAGGAACTCTGAGGATAAGAAGAGTTCCGGGTTTAAGAAAGACAGCCAGCAGTCGGGTGAGAAGACCAGGTGCGAAACCTGTAGAAAATACCATCTCGGGAAATGCAGGTTTGAATCTCAGGCTCTACCGTGTGGAATTTGCAAGTCTAGGGAACATAAAACCCTGGAGTGCAAGAAGTTGAAAGATGCAACCTGTTACGGTTGCAACGAGAAGGGGCATATCAAGACCAACTGCCCTAGGAATCAGAAGAAGCCCGAAGAAGCCAAGAAAACAAACGCATGAGGAACGCCCAGGATGCAGAATGATAACTTTATAGCAGGTACCTTTCCGTATCAAGCAGTTTATAAAGAAATTTATTTGATACTGGCACATATAATTCCTTAAAGAACAATAATTGTTGTGAACTGTTATCTCCGCTGATTAGGACTCCGGTCATTTAACGCAAGATAGAAATTGACCGATGACACTATAGAAAATGCTCTAACAAATCTTAGATTGATATTTTTTTTAAATCACTCTTTCCTGATATCCTTATGGCAAGCTTTCAAGCTATCCAAATTCATCACTATAATAAAGACAGATGTGACATTTTGATCCCCTGTCAAAAAGGTGATGGATTAGGACTAAACTTTAAATGCCATTAAAGGTCTTTTGTGACCTAGGCTAAGTAAAATTATATATATTAAATAACGTTCATTGAGAATGTTAATTCTATATTGGCCAGTATGGTTTAATGAAACCATGGTTAGTATATAAGACCATGAGGATGATGAATAGTAGTTGTCGGATCGCAACAAAGAGATTGATTCATTTAGTAATAGGAACCAAATCTTGAGTTTGACAAACTCGGATAAGACATCAGTCAATCACGCCATTGATGAGGCGGCGCATGCTAATGATACTACAATTATAAACCTGAAAAAGTCCAAGGATGTTCTTCAAACTATGATAAGACGCAGCTGTGGGAAAAGCTGTGAAGAAGATCGTGAGAAAAATTCAAGAGCCGAATGCTACTTGCTCCAAATCCTTCGTAAACTATAAGTATAGCAAACTTTTAAAATCTTTCTTAAGAACCATAGTTATTAAGTGAAGGCAAGAATCATAAGAACTATTTCTTCTGTTCTTGTCAAGAACCTTCAGTCGTAGAATTTTAGAAGTATCCTCCTTCTAGGTGTAATGCGTCAATACTTAGAATTGATATCTCTTGGATCTCTAATGATTGCGGATACCAGACGGTATGATAAAAGCGTCATATGAGGATTGGTGTATCTTAATATGTCCCATAGATTGCTTCCATGCCTGATCAGTATGGAGGTTTAATGCATGGGACCACAAGGATATCTCAATGGTCATATGGTGCTAAGGTCAACTATTGGTATTCAAAGAAGATATCCAAAATGGAATGGTCCAAGTAAATGTTCCCGATTAAGGAATTCATGGACTCGTAACATAAATGTGTCACTTATCTGATACAGAATATGATTGATGAACTGAAGCCTGAGATTTGGAAATCTCTGTAACCTCCTTGTACCTTAATTATCTTCTCCTAAGATTACCATGTTTACCCCTGAGAGGAAGGTAGAGTTAAGATTAACATCCCACTTTGGGTTGGAGTGTTGTAGAACTCCATGATTGATTATGGAATAATCGAAACCCTGATTAAGTAAACTTTAAGATAAGAGATTCATATAGCCTAACTCAATATTCTGAGAATTCGTTATAGTTAATTAAGGAAGATGGTTCATTTTGTGTGTGCATTTGATTACCGCAACCCTAATTAGACAACAATTAAGAATTGTCATTAGCTGCCCAGGATCGTCGATTTGATCGACTAACACAAGGATTAACTATTCCTTGGGATTAGTTCTAAGCAGTGGCTGGAATAACCATTTCACCTTAAGATAAGTTCTTTTATAATAGTTGTTATATAAGTATCAAGGTTGCTCCTTTGGAGACCTTGTATAGATAAAATATCAAAATGTCCGTTTGATGGATGAGACTTTGGGAAGTTCAATTATCAGGATCAGAAGGTTGCCTTGGAAACAACAGATGGGATCATACAAATCCATAATCGATTGTAAGTTGCCAGTATACGGCAGAAAATCAAGGATTTATGAAAGTAGCAACCCTCCTAAGTTCTTGTTAAAGAATAAGGTCCAACAAAAGATATCACCATGGAAGGGTGTGCCAATTTGTTAATTATTAGACTAGTTAAGCTCTGAATATATAAAATCATTCAAAGGAATCGAATGTATCAAGATCAGATAGCTTAAAGCTAAAACCTTTTTTAAGGAGTTGGATGGAGCTCGCAATACATTTCACACTAATGATTTAAGGATGTGTTTCGCCAATAAGTCAAGAAGCACTATCACATAATGATATGCAGATTTATGATATAATGAGCAACCTATGTCGATTAAGGATCCACAGGTGAAGAAGCTCCAAAAGGATACATGTGCCTATTATAGAGGTCAACTGTGGGAGCTTGGAAAGACTCCAGATATGTTATTGGAGTTAGGTCCATTATGCGACAAAAAGTATTTCCAGCATTTTAACAAATCTCGAGGTCGAGATTTCTTTTAAGGGGGTGAGGATGTAACACCTCGAAAATTCACGTCCTATAATGTATTGACACGTGTCATAAGCTTGAACGTGTGAAAGAATACTCTAGAGGGACTAAAGTTGACAAATAAAGAAACTATGTGAATATAAGAGTTCAAAATGTCAACAATGGATAAATATACCTTACAATAACCCTACAAGATGTTTATACATTCACACGAATGAATCATGGATCATACGAAGCTAAATATAAAAGAAAGTGAGAGATTACAAACTACAGGGGTTAGATGTGTCAACATGTTTAAAGTATACCTCTGAGTGACCTTTTAGCAAACCCGAAGCTTTGTAACGATTAAATATGCTCACTAGAATACATGATAAAAATATCATCAAGTTTCGTTATCGTATGAGAAAGTTATGATCAAATTCATATACAAGGGGTTAAAAGAGTCAACGTAAGAAATTATGGCTTTTCGGGTGATTACAAAGTTAACCAAGGACTTAACAAAGTTTGTATAAGTCTTGGAACCCTCAAAAGTAAATTTAGAAGGCTTATAATGCAAGAAATAATGCGAAAACGACGTTTGGAAGGTCCAGGGGCCAAATTGTAAACATTTGAAAGTTTTGTTGTGCTGGCATGTTGCTTGCGCACCTCAACACTGTGGACGTTGCGGTGCGCAAGCAGGTCCCAGATGCAAAATTCTTAACAGCTGCCTGTTAGTTCCGGTTGCACCGACTTAAAACAATGGTATTCGAATTCAAGGGCTTGTTTGATGGTTTTAAAAGGTCAAGGGACACTTGGAATGATCTCATATCACTTGTAGACCTTGTTGGCATGATCAAATTGAATTTAGAAACCTATATAAAGGCCATGAAGTTGTGTTCTTGAAATTGCTCATTCACTTGGAAGTCCACAACTCGACTCCTGGAGGTTGCTGGAGCTCAAGGACATTTCCTAGTGATCTCTAATCATAATTAGGACCCTTGTAAGTGTCCTTAATCCTTTCTAGTTCAGTTTAACTTAGTTGTTTAGCGTAAAGTCAAACCATCGTAATTAAGATTTGACTTCGTCATTAATCTTAATCCCTTCAGTCAAAATTCAAATTGAAAGTACCTATGAGTAGGTAATTATGTGGGTAATAAACCCTTAAAAGGGTACTTCCAGATTCCCACTCTAACTATGTTAATTGTCGAGTCAAAGCTTACTTTAAAAAGTCAACAGAATGTTTATTTCCAACTTAAAGCATAATTAGCAATGTAGGATACATGTAACCTGTTTGATCATTTATGTAACTTGGTAATTAATATAAGAACATGTCCCAACATGTTCAACTCGACAATTTTCAGTTTAGGCTCGGTTCGGGACCGAAAGTCGCATAGTTTGACTAATGCTTTGACTTTCAGTTCTGACCCGTTTAAGCATAGTTTAGACATGCCTAAGAACTTTATTAGGACCAAGTTACCTATAAGTATAACCCTCTGTGATTATACAACTTGGTTCATTAGTTATCCGATTCATATGCGTGATTCCGTTAAATGCTTAAATGTTGACTATTATGCCCTTTTGACCTTAAAACGTGATTTTTGAAAAAGTAAAAGAGTAGAAACCTTAGTTACTGATTTATAAACTTGCACCTAAAATTTGACATCAGTTTGAGGTCTAGATTAAGAGTTATGCTCATTAGCGTAATTTGAAAGCTTTATGTTAATTAAATGGCGTATTTAGCGTATAACCTATTTAAACCCACTTTTTGATATCAAAATTTTTACCCACTGATATAAAATAATATTTAAGGATTTTTGGAGATTTTTAATTATTTTTAGGCTAAGCATAACTTAGAGTTCTAAGTATGATTCGGTTAATGCCGGTTTTGCCCTTTTAAGCCGTAAAATTAGTTTTACAAATCCTTTTGACCCCAAACCTCTTTCTACTGATTTCATTTGATAAATAAAATATTTTGAGCCTTCTGGAATTATAAAAATACCAGCTTTCCTTTGAAAACCCGGAAATGGCTCCAAATCGCTTTTTTAAGCGTTTTTAATGCATAGTGTGTGCTAAAACCATATTAAACATATAAGGTTGATATCTACTGATATTTTTAGTATATTTTTATATATTAACAGTAAGTAAAAGTTTTTAAACATAGGTTTCCAGTTTTGACCTTTTAAGCCTATGTGAAACTACCAAAATACCCTTAAGAGGCATAGTTTGGTTATAAAGGATAGATTTCACATATATATGATACCCTACTGATATAACCTAGTAAATTGAGTAATTTTACTGATTTCATCAGACCCGAAACTCAGGTTCATATTTAAACTCTTTTATAACCTTTTTAATGACCAAAATGCCCCTACGGGGCGTATGGTGTGTCTAAATCCGTTTTGGGCATAATATAAGATATCTTTCTGATGTCACAACATATCTAAAGCATTTTAACTTAGGAAACTTGCATATGACTCATTTGGTTACTTGTTACGCACTTTTCGCGTTCGGATCGGCGTATGTAACTAGTTTGCATATATTAGCCGAAACGGGTCAAACTATATCATTTTTGTCTCAAAATCCAGAATGTGTTTAGATTACCCATATTATACAAGTCTTCAAACTTGTCGGGTCAAAACCGCATTCTAATCCGGTCTTCACCTTATAATGCGTTTGAACCGTATCTTTCTGTAAGACTAACCGGTCTAACCTCAGGCTTAATTAAAGACCCGTTAACATTCTAATTGGTTATTTATACCATCATTCCAGACTAGAGCCTTCCGGTAAATGGTACCTACGCTTACTTAAGTGAATACGGCTGAGTTATTAAATTCTTGCTATTTAAGTCAGGAGCTAGCGCAGGTAAATACTCTTAACTTATTTTCCCTATACGGGCTTGGGATACGGTATTATAATAATACCGCTTGGTCGGGTATTGAATATTTAATCTTATTATGGTTAAATTATTGAGGTAACCTGGTTAAATCTGTATTGTTTGAAATAAAGACCTTTAGGGGTTAATGACCATGTCCCGGATATCCTTGACATCATTGTGTTATAAAATGGCCACGCCTTATACACGGGGTATAGGCATACACCTGACAGTTGTTTAAGGAAAAACGGTATCTCACTCTCTTGTGGGCCTATACTTGTGGCGTGTCTGTTAATCTGACTCGGTTTCTACATCGGGCCCTGAACGTATAACGAACATGTAAATCTGTATACAAGATTATAACTATAATTGTCCCAAGTTATAAAGAGTTTGTGCCTTGTGCATTCAAATCAATTTTTATTAAACCTTTTCAAAATGAGTCGGTTGAGTGTATTTACCAGTGAAAACTGACGTATTTTCCAAAAGGGTTAAGTGGCAGGTACTGAACGTAATTGGCTGGAAGCTCAGGGCGGTTATAAGGAATCTTGCAAATTCTAGGCGCCTAAAGTCTGTTGAACAATGTTTATGTTTTAAGATCTGCCTGTGGATCCTTTACTTTTCGTTGTAATACTGGATATTACTTTATATTCGGATTGTAATATATTTATCTTTTGCTTCCACTGTGCATTCATATATATTGTGTTGTTTGACTATGATGATATCAACTACGTCACGATACTCCCCTACCGGGCCCACCGGTGACACGTGGAAATATCGGGGTGTGACAGGTTGGTATCAGAGCCAACACTGAGTGAATTAAACACTAGTCTTTTGTGTTTAATCTCAGTTACACAATTGCACATTCTTGAGTCTAGACAAGAACATAGGACTAATCCTAATTCGTTTTATTTGTTTCTTTTGTTATTTTCTGATTAGCCCTTGCATGGGCGAGTCATTTTTATTAGAAGTCCCGTTTAGGGCAACCATATATACTTGTTTAAGTTTTAATGGAACGATTATATTTAAAAATATCATTCCTATATTATAAGATCTACCATTATAATAAAATGGCAAAATCTAAAAAGGACAAGACCTAGCCATGTGTCACATTAAGACCCGGCCAAGATGGAAATCCGATCGGGGTGTGACAGAACCAAGTGTCGAATGGTAATCCGATTGGATGGCAATCCGATCGGATAGCCAGTCGATCGGGTGACAATCCGTTTGGATGGTCATCCGATTGGAAGACCATTCGATTGGATTGTCACTTTGTTTGATGAAGAGGAGTTTGTGTATGATGGTTTGCCTTTTGAAGTGTTCATTGTAGCATTTTGAAAACAGTGAAGTATCTCTACCTTTCAGGTCGGTCGATCGGGTGGCAACTCGATCGGGTGGATGTTCGATCGGACGGTGATCCGATCGGCAAAACATTTTTTTTATGATAAGCTCACAGCAGTGTGGTCGCTCGATCGGGTGGTAGTCCGATCGGGTAACAATCCGTTGGAACTGATGTGCCTTGAAGATTTGTAAAACGTTTAAGTGTTGAGGATCCAAAGTCAACCGATCCGATGGTCATTCGATCGGACGGCAATCCGTTCATCGTTCAGATCCTTGAAGGTTTGAAAATTGTTTAAGTCTTGATACCAAGTGCAATCCGATCGGATTGCGGGTCGATCGGGTGGCAGTCCGATCGGGCGGTAATCCGATCGGACGGCAATCCATCCCGCAGCCTGATCACTTCACAACTTGTTTATTTTGTTAAGTTTCTTCGATTTGATCGAGACGGTATGACTACGAGCTAAACAATGGAAACTCCACCGAGTCCAAGTCATTGGATCGGATGGGAATCACCCCGTCCGATCAGTTAACTGTTCTCGACGGTTATTCTTGTTCAACATGATAAGCCAGTCATCTCGTTGATAGGAACCAATTCTCAAACCGACACTTCACTAAAGACAGAGTAGAAGGTCTGCACGAGCTCTGTTGCTACCGGTTTTGAGTGAAAAGTTAAGAAAGTTTAAAGAAAAGCTTAGAAAACTTAGATTCGGCTTAGCTTTTAGGTGAGATTAGTGTTTATACACCGTGGAATCTTCAGATCTGGACTGTTCTTGATGAGATGAGGACACACTTCATTATTCCTAAGAACTCCATGATGACTTCACCTTAGAACGGCTCAAATCCGAAGATCTAGCAGTGGAAAAGTGAGATCTGATGGTGAAAAAGATGAAGAAGTGTGTGTAGATTATAGAAGTACAAGATTTAGGTCGGAAACTTACAAGAATCGCGAGAAATCGAGAGAAAAGTGTCCAAGAGCGTGCTGGTTGAGTGAGAGCTGTCACATCACTGTTCAAGTGATGTGACAAGTGCTATTTTTAGGTGAAGGGGAGTGGAGGTGATGCAGTTCATCGGATCAGATGGCTGTCCAATCGAGCGACACCTTGATCGGGTGGCAATCCGATCGATCGGTCAGTCGATCGGTGGCATCTGGCGAGTTGTGTTTCGGTGTTTCGATGAGCGTTGCGATAGTTTTGGTTACACATTTTCATATATATATATATATATATATATATCATAATTAATCACAAAAGGTCGTACATACGTATTTACATTCCCCAGTTTGCGTTGCGATAGTCGGGTTTTGTTTCGAGTTTGCATTACTTGCGACACATCACGGCTATCGAGGAGGGTAGAATAGGTCCTCATTGCAACGTCATCGTGAGTGTTAGTATGTGCGATGAGACGTGTTATGCTACAATGATCAACGAGGTACCACCCCACTCGTATTGCCATCATCGTCACGACGGTCGGTGGGGTAGTACGCACTTGTAGAGTCATTGTTAGCTCTAGTGTTTGCGTTAATGTATTATGCGAAAATAGCTTTGTAATAGTGTAGTATGCAACGCAATTACATTATGATCTGAATCTCTGGTGCTAGGCGTAACGAGTGTAGCGATTAGTAACAACGCACGAACGTGCGGGTTGTTACACTTACGGACCGTAAGACATTGATTAATATTGTTTCTGATAGTTCCTTACGGACCGTAAGGCATTTGAATACCATGGGCGCGCTAGGTCCTTACGGATCGTAAGCCACCACCCCTTACGGTCAGTAAGGGGTGCAGCTGGCAGAATGTGCAGCTGGCATGGCAGCCTACTGCTATGGACACCTTGCTTGTGAATTGCCACTATCCTCCTACTTCTTCCACCTAAGTGGACACTAATCAACACTAGAAAAACCCTGCTAACACTTGGCATGATCTTGTTAATCTTGTGCAAGTATAAGTAGAGGTGAATATGCACCATTCCAACTTGCACCTGTCTCATTCTCATTCTAAATCACTCTTGGAGTTGCTTCTGATCTATAGAGGCCTCCTACTGGAGTTTAATCTTTGCCTTGAACACTTGTAAGTGTTCTAATTCTGTTTTTTTTTTCATTCTAGGCTAAGTTAATAGTCGAAAGTCAAGCAAATTGACTTTTGCTTTGACTTTCGGTTATGACCATTTCGGTCAAGCCAATGTTCGAATCAAACATGGCTACGTGATCATAATAAGGTAGGTGATAATCCCCTATGAGGGAACCTCCTAAAGATCACGTTAAGTTGGTTAAATGACGGGTCAAAGTTCTATTAAAATAAAAGTCAAAACATAAATTTTCGTAAATTATGTTTAATGAACTTCTAAGTATCTAAACACCAATTTTTGACATTATATCAGTTGGTATAACATATTAGGACATGTTAGATTATGTCCAACCCGTCATTTCATGCTTATAGCTCGGTTCGTAACCGAAAGTCAAACAGTTTGACTTCTACTTTGACTATTCGGTTTTGATCCGTTTAAGCTAAGTTAGTTACTGATTTGAAGTTATATTATGATCATATTAATGTAGGGAATAGCCCTCTGAGGTTATACCATTTGATCATATTGTATGTCGGGTTTTATGTAAGTCCATGTATTATGCCTTATGTAAGTCCATGTATTATGCCTTAAAAATACCAATTATGCCCTTGTGTGCATAAATTGATTTTGAAATCATAATGAATATGTATGTGAGTTATAAACTGATGTGGTAACATATTAAACATGTTTTGGGCATAATGAACTTGACATTGACCCATCTGATCACCCGATGCCGACTATGCACGTACGGTTGACTTATATAGCCTAGTTTATATAAGTTAGCCGATCTGGTCAAAATCATTCCAAATCAGTTCTAATCAGAATATGTTATTGTTTGACCCATATTATACGAGTCATAGTACTTGTGAGGGTGAAACCCACATTCTATCCGGTCTCCACTTAATCTAGCGAACCGTACCGATTTTATTATAGTTAACCGGTCCAAGTCATATGACTTGAATATGGCCCGTTAACATTCTAGCGGATCATAGTTCCGTTCATTCCAGACTAAGGGCGTCCAGTAAATTTGCAACCTTGTTAGTTATTTTGATTTAAACGGTTGTGCTTACATATATCTTTGGATTGTAAACATAAAGATCAGGTAAATACTCTTAACCTATTTTCCCTATACGGGCTTGGGATACGATAAATTATTACCGCTTTGTCGGGTATGGGATCAATGATCAATATGTCCAAAATCCAAATAACCCATTTTAATCTGCTATGCTTGATAACTTAAATATTGGGGGTTAATGCGCCCGTGTCCTGGTTATCCAAAAGTCCTAAGTCTGATATTATTCAACACCCAACACCACCCATCAGACATCAAAACATCATCATGATCATGACCTTTATCCACATTTGCCCAGCGGCCAGATGTCACCTCTGTCGCTAGCAGCTTTGCCGAAGCCAGTCTTGGGTCGCCATCATGAACCTTATGTCACCAAACCCTAATTTCAGAATAGTCGTTTTCGACCCCCACCACAAAATCCTAATTTCAGAAGGTCATCACCATAGTTGTCAACCTGCAATATCACGACTAACTCCCTATCGTTGGAACATTAACCATCGGTGTTAACTTTGGTCACAACCAAACCACAAAACACTAATCATGCCAGATACGAGTCTAACCTCTACGAAAACATCCCAATGCCACCCCTTTGATTTAACAGTTACCACCAAAGGTGTTTTCAATCGGAAGTTTGCCGGCTCCTCTCTCTCTTTCTCTCTTTCTATTTTAATTAGATGGGTGGAGGTTGTTAATGGTGGTGGATGTTGATGGGTGGAGGCTAAAGATGAGTAGGTGGTGGGTGGGCCCCATAAATAAACAAAAATATTAATGCTTTTCTTGAGTAAGGGTATTTTAGTCATTTTAAGTGGACTTAACGGCGAAACTAACGGCAATCCACTCAAGCGACTATCCAAGTAACAACTTATTAAACCACAATAAGCATAGGTGTAATGTCCAATGTTAGATTTAATCTTGAGTTATGGTTTATTATTTGTTTTTAATTAGTATCTTTAGTTTGTTTTATTAAAAGTCACGTTATGAGGAGTGGTGTGTGCAAAGCGTGATATATTTTTATTAATATTTTAAGCCCAGTTTACACATTAGTCAAGTTTAAAATTTTATAAAACACGATATTCTACTAACACTAAACACACACTTGGGCAAGTGCACCCATTGTGAATGTAGTATAGCGTTGGTAAGATACCGTGGTCGTCCAAGGACACAAGGGCTTTTAGTACCGGTTTATTCTCAACGTCTAATCAATCTAAAATTTTTGAGAAAAGGTTTTAAACATGAAAATAAAAAATAAAAAATAAAAATGCAGAAATAAAAATAAAATAAAAACAGATAGACAAGATGAATCACTTGGATTCGACTCGCCTTTAATGTACCCTTTGATGATTTTCGCACTTTTTGACTTTTTAAGAGATTATCTTAGTTATAGTAGTAGGCCCCTCTTTTGAAGGTGACGTTACCCTCAACCCAGTGGTTTGAGTCAGCAAGGATACAATCCTAAACGGTCGGAATATTGAAAGATAATTAATTAAGTTATTAATGCGAAAAGTGGCATGCCCCTCTTTTGAAGGTGACGTTACCCTCGACTAAGTGGTTTGAGTCAGCAGGGATACAATCCCAAGTAGCTGGTTTAATGTATTAATAGTAGTTTACATATGAGGGGTTCAAGCCATTCGCACCCCCGCCATCCAATAACAGTGGGTATTGAAGGAGGTCCTAGTAAGCTTGAACCAGGTCCTTGCAGGATCTATACACTGAACAAGGCAAGAACCTTACTAAACCATTCCCTTAACCCCCGACCAGGTAGCCAACATGTCTCTATATAGACCGTAGAGACATGAATGGTGCAATCTTTTACTTTATATAGACAGTAAAGTAACGCCAAGACACCACGGACAAATGATAAAGAAAATTCACCTTCAACATAAGAAACTAGTTATTAAAGTCATTAATACAAAACCAAAATAAAAGTGCTGAAAGAATAAAATTCAAAAGTAATACATAAAAGACTTGTCTTCACCAAGTGATGTAAGAGGCTAAACCAAACACGGCATTTGATTGGCAAGAACTCTTACTATCAATCTTGGATCCCGAGAGTACTACACACTCTATAGATGGATGATGGTGGTGGGTGTTGGTGGTGTAGTGGTGGTGGAGTGGTGGCAAAGTGGGAGAGTAGTGGTTTGCCAAGGGATGCCTTTGAAGTGAACCAAGCACCCCTATTTATAGCCTGCACAGAGCCCTGGCCACGGCCCCGTGTCCAGTGGGCATGCCCCCGTGGCCAGCCTTTTCTCTTCCTTCATTAAATACAGTTGTCAGCAGAGGGTCCCACACGGTCCCGTATCCAGGGGCACGGCCGCCCCGTGGTCAGAAGCGTATCTGTACTATCAAGATTTTGCAAGATTCTGCGTATCTTAGAGTTGACCAAGCCCCGTGTTGAGCTGGGCATGCCCCCGTGGTGGGCATAGAAGCTTCTACGGCTTTGTCTTTTCTGCAGGCACCTGACCACGCCGCCGTGTCCAGTGGGCACGACCCCGTGGTCAGTCTTCTGTTGACTTGTTTTTGCTTTGGGGATGCTGTCGAGGGGTCGGGAATGTCACGTTTATTCCTTTTCTTTGTATTTATGTTGGTTTTGGTTGTATATTTGTTCCTTTTGCTCGTTTAAGCTCATTCGGTTCTGTAAATTCAAAAAAAAGACAAAAACACACCTTTTTCAACATTAGTACTAAAAAGGGTTAGTTTTATGCCTCATTTGATGTAATTTGTATGTTACATTTTGCACACATCAAATACCCCCACACTTGAATCTTTGCTTGTCCTCAAGCAAAATTGTTTAATATGTGGCTTTACACACCCAAATGGAAAAGGTATGAGAGAAGTTTTGGGCTTGTCTTGAGTGTCGGGAATCCAAGATCTTTATTGGGTTTTTATTTTTATTTTATTTACAATCCTATTCGTCATGATTTATTTAAAACATTTTATAAGAAAAATTACTTATTTGGGCATAACAAGTCTTTTTAAAATTCCATTTATATACAAGTTCACATACCTCACGAGAGATCACTCAACACTCTGCCGAAGATGTATTTTTGTGAAGCACTCGAGACCGGCATGGAACTTACTTCTACCATATGCTGGCCAAGCAATCAAACCTCCTCCTTTTTAACTATAAACCTTTGTAAATATCAAGAGGACTTTGAGAAAGGGTTAGGCTTGGGTTAAGAGTATGTGGTTTTGGTTAATGGTTTGTAAAAATGGGGAAAAGCGTAAAAAGCGTCGGTTGTCGTAAAACTTTTTGTTTTTGTGACTTTTATTCAAACTAAGAATATTCAAACAACGTTTTTTTGAGGAACTCGTTTCTTTATTGCAAGACTTTCATATATATATATATATATATATACGGGAAGGTTCAAATGAAAACCACTAGTTATTGTGAAAACTCAAAAACTAATTAAAAAAGCCAAAAAAACATATCAATTTTTTTTTTGTATACCAATTTTCGCGGGTTTATGTATATATAAAAAAAAAATTCAAAAAAAAAGTTTTTTTTTGTAGTGCACATGTGTAATACTACATATGTGTATTATTACACATGTGTACTACAAATTTTTTTTTTTTTGAAAAAAAGTTTTTTTTATATATAAAAACCTGCAATTTTTATAAAAAAAATGAAAAAAAAAAAATTTGGTGTGTTTTTTAGGCTTTTTTTAGTTAGTTTTCGAGTTTTCACAATAAAAGTGGTTTTCATTTGAACCATCTCCTATATATATATTGATAGGAAACGTCACAAGATAACCGAGCTTTTTACTAAAACGAGGGGTTGAAAAGAAAAACGGGTTTTGGTGGGTAAAGTGTTTTGTAGGTTTTGAATTGAAAATGTTTAGGCTCAAAAGGGTTTACTAGGGGGATTTTGGTAGGTGATAAAAAAACGAAAAATATGGTGTTGAAAGGAAAATGGGTTAGTCCTAGTGCCTCCATCATTTACTTACTTGGGTTTAAGTTGGTAAGGACCGCGAATGTATCGTCGTGGCAAGTTGTTGAGTCGTAAGAACCAAGCGGCTATTCACACAAGAAACGAAAAAATGAGCATTTAGTTTAAAGATATATGCTTATAGGCTCAATAAAGACTCAAAACTCACTTGTTGTGGGAATGGGTTTATAATGTCATCAAGTATATATAATCAAATTTTAATTAGATTTGTCATGCCTTTTCATAATTTTCTTATGTGGTTCTTTTTATCACGACGCTATCGGTTGTAAATTGTAAAAATATAACATTTTTTAGAACTTGATATTCCCAAATTAAACAAAGACAAGTAAAAATGAAAAATTTTGAAAAAAAATTGGGGCGATTAGCGCTTCCAATAGAGTTTTGTGTAAGTGGGCACTGGGGCATGGTCGCTGAGCACGACCCCGTGGTGACAGTCTGCAAGTGATGATTACAGGTTTTTGGCTTTTGGTTCGGGTTTCCGGGCTTATGTAGCACTAATACTTAGTGCATCCAAGCTTCCTGGGTACTTGTTTTGCTTAAATACCACACCACACCACACAATACATAACAAACATCCTAAATTTACCAAGGTTCATCATCCGTCATCACACATAAAACAAAAATAAAATGCAGAAAATAAAAAGTGTTTAGGAAAGTAAATTGTTCAAACTATAGCACGCAGGCCAAAAATTGTTTTGTGGGATAGAAAGGGTTAACCTGAGAAGCTGCATCCAACCTCACACCACCTCCAATGCCTCCGATCAGTCCATGTCCTCGTCCTCATCGTCTCCTCCTTGGTACACCATATGCTCCCGGATGTAGGTGATGTCATCTTGCATGTCGGAGATGTTGCGCTCCATTGCTCCAACCCGGGTGTAGGTGTTGCTGGCCATGTTGTAAGTGTTGCGGGTGGACAATAAGTTTTCCTACAAAAGATCATGTAAACTTTGAAAGTTAGGAAAACCACCCTCATGAGAGGAGGAGGGACCTGGTTGGCCTTGAAACTGAGGAGGAGGATGGTTTGGGTTGGCATGAAGAACGAGGGCTTCCTCCGGGTTCCAAACGTGTCCATGAGTAGTTTGGAAGCAGAATGTCCCGTCACCCGTCTCGTGGATGATCCCCATTGAACGGCATTGGGTGAGATCTACTCTTCCCGACCATGGACCCTTACGAAATGATTTCGGCATGCGTTGAACATAGGTCTTGAAGTGGCGGTAGATCCATCACCCAAAGAAGATAGGTGTTGTGGAGGAAGCCAACTGATTCAGACGCATGTTACGAGGAGTAGGTGGGGGACATCAGGAGGAACGCGGTTGTGGATGCAATACAAGACCGTAAGATCACGCAAGTTGACAACATCGGTGCTATCACACCTTTGACTGAGAGAGTTGCTAAGGACCCTATGAATGTAGCGATAGAGGGGGTCCCGCAACTAGGAGCTCTTTGTGACACTTGGATCATATTCACCATCCCCGATTTGAGCCCACGCTGTCTGGCGCATGTTAGCTGAGATTTCATGAAGACCACTCGTGTTCTCTTCTTCACCGGACTCTTCCTCAGTGAACAGACCCACTTGCACTCCAAATTGTGCGATAGAAATTGAAAGCACCTCTCCCGCAAATCGGAACTGAACTCCTTCTCCGTCGAATGGCTCTGCTTTTGCTTTGAACGCGAAAGAGTTGTAAAACTCCATGCTATACTCATGAACCACATGGAGTCTTGTGTAGAGGGCCACCCTTAGTGGACCCGTGACCAATGTGTTGAAGCGGTCTAGTTGCCCCATAGCTTCTAAGGTATCGAGGCACACTTGTTTTGGTTTTTCTTCTGGCCTTGTTTTCAGAATGTCACAGCGGGTATAGTAGTCCTACTCAATTGGCTTAAACTTAGTGAACTTGCTGGCCATCTCTGCAAAAGAAAACACAAAACAATCAGCATGAAACGATAATTTTTCGTAGAAAACTGAAAACAGAAGGCTGAAGACGGCCCCGTGACCAATGGCCACGCCCCGTGTTCAGTTGAATTCTTCTGGCCACGCCCCCGTGTTCACTGACCACGACCCCGTGGTCAGGGTTCTGTTTCCCAAAAATGCCATTTTTCGACCCGGATTCGAAAACTTGAAAATTTTTGTTTGAGTAGGGGCGGTTTTCCCCGAAAATCAAACCCCAAGTGCCGTTTTTCCAAAAACAAACCGTTTACCCCTTCAATTTCATCTTTTTCGGTTCAAAAACAAGGGTTTGAGGTTTCTGTTTGAAATCGGGCAAATCTACAAACAATTTCAGTTGATTTACTTCCTAAAACATGCAACTATACTAATACTAATAGATCTAAGCAAAAATTTGGGGTTTGGTTCGGTTCAAGTTCAAGAACCCTAGATTTTTCCCTAAATTTTTGATGTTAATCTACATGTAAATCGTTAAACTAACTAACTAAGATGATAGAATCATACCTTGATGATGTTGAATGAAGGAAAAACGTGAAAATCTGCAGAGATTCTCAGATGAACCAGAGAGTTTTCGGGGGAACGGGTTGTGGTGAAATGAAAATGAGAAGACAAAAGGGGTTTTATTCCTGACAGTAGCCGAACACGGCCCCGTGCTCACTGGGCACGGACCCATGGGCGACTAAAAACTATATATATATATATATATTTTATAGTAGTGCACGTGTGAGTGACCTGTTCCCAAAACTTGGTTTAGAAATCTTACCGATTTTGAAGCTTTCCCGAAGTCCATTACCTACAAGACATGATGTTAGTATGCAAACCTTTGTTTATTCTTCGACCGCTTGTAGCGGGATCTCTTCCTCTTCATCCTCAATGAATCCTTAATAAAGCTTAAGCCGTTGTCTGTTGACTTTGAATGGAATTCCATTCCGAGATTTAATTTCAATTGC
>JARYGA010005887.1:0-25266 GCA_030545235.1 Helianthus tuberosus
TTGAATCATTTCAACTTGAGACATATAACATTTTATACAAATAACATACTTTTCACAAGACATTAATTTACAAACAACTTACTTTTTTTACAAACTCATTTTACATGGTTATTCATTTAACCATACATTATTCTCTTATTTATACATATCATCTGATCTTATCGTTTTTCAAATGATTTACAAGACAAAGCAAATTACAAGGTTCATGACTAAACATTTTCTCAAACATAAGTCATGAATTCTGTTTTCACAAAACCTATGTATCTCACAGGCATTTTTATGCTGACGTACCTATTTTCACATGTGTTTTCAGGATATGATGCATAGGACTTATCAAGATACACATAGGCGGACTTGGGCCTTAGTGACAATAAAAGATGCAAGACTAGTTATTTATGTTATGTTTCTTTGATTGTCAAGACATTGTAACTCTTTTAATCAATAAAACAATATTTAAATTTCCATGTGTTATGAAACAATGATTCTGTTACAACACTCCCCGACGTTTCCGCCACGTTTTGTTGTCCTACGTGGTCGGGGTGTGACATTAATCTTGTAGATCATCATATGATCTTGCTAGATAATGATTAAAAACATAATCTAGCAAGATGAGAGGATGAAAATGTTAGAGATTAATGGATCATCCTCACAAAAGTAATGAACTTGAAAGAATAAATTGTTTTCTTGTTAATTGATGATTAAAGTAAGATGTAAGTCTTGTAGATCTAAGATTTCAAGGACGATTTTTCAAGAAATCAATTTAAAAATACAAAGTTTACTTAATCTTGGTTCTTAAAGAAATCAATCATGTTTTTAAATGTTAAACAAGTGTAGAAACACATGTGTAACAAGAAAAATCCAAGAGAAAACATTTTTAGAAAATGTGATCACAAGTTGTAAAGAACCATTTTCTTTTAAAATGATGTTTTTAAAGAAACAACCACACTTTAAAGGGTAACAAGACTTTCTAAACACACTAGTAAGTTACTACAAATTTTTGTAAATTTTCAAGTTCATGAAGTGGTAGTTATGCTTGATTTTGGCAAAATTAGTAAGTATAGATTGATTGTAGCTTGATTGTGTTGATTTACAAATGAAAATGATATGCCTAGAAGGCATGGATACCTCCATTTTTAGGGGAAACTATGGCAAATTTTTTCTAAAAATTAAACCCTTAGAAAAATATTTTTAAACAAATATTTACAAGTATATTTCAAACCATGAATTTTCATGTAAAGTTTGTCAAAAATTTTTGTTACAAAAATTACAAATACTGGAGGTTGGTTTTTTTAAATAAAAGTGACTAAATATGTATTTAGGAAATATATATTTAAAACTCACCATGTGTGTGATTATTTGTATATTATGCTTATTAGTTATATTATTTTAGGACTTGAAATAATATAACTCATCAAAATACCAAAAATTACAATCCAAAATATTACCAAAATTTCAAGAATATGAATATACAAATAATACCCAAATTGTTGGTGGAACCGAACAAAGGAATATAACTCACAAAAATAATCCGGAAATTTTATTCATAAGTATATTTTTGTAAATAATATTTTGGCCACCAAGGGAACAAAAATATGATTTTTACAATTATTACAAGATTATACCATATTTTTGGCAAGAAGAAAATATATTATTTTTGGCAAATAAAGATATATATTTTCTTGGAATTATTAGAAGATGTATTATTTTTAGAAGAAATATATATTTTTTCAAACAAACATACATGAAATACATTATTTTTTAGACAAAATGTATTTTCTTAAATAAACTTAAAATATATTATTTTTGGAAGGAAAATGGATTTATATATATTTTCTAAGTTAGACTTCGAAATATATTATTTTTGAGACTTGTATGAGATTTATAATATTTTTGCCAAGGGAAAAAAATTATAAATAATTTTTGTGAGTAATATTTCTCAAAATATATATTTTGGAAATATATATTGATCTATTTTTACTAGAAATATTATTCCATAAAAATTAATACAAAATTAAGTATAAGAATACTTAACAGTTACAAGAAGATACGTATTCTCGTACGTATAAATACACACCGGAATACGACACCGATACATGGCAAAAATATATAAGTATAAGAATACGGATACAAATACACCCATCCTTGGGAAGGATATACATGTATGAATATATAAAAGTATCAAGTTAAAATATATTGTTTTAACTATTATTCCAAAAATTTAATAAATATAATTTAAGTTAAAATATTTATTATTTTAACAAATAATTGTATAACTTGGAATAATATTAAGGACGCAATGAAACGTAACTCAAAGACACTAAGTAATACTAAGTCAAGGCACGAACCGCTCGTCTAATAGATCATAGTACGTTGTACGTAGTCGTGTACACCAGAAGAAGCTTTGAGTTACCGTTTATTTCGAAGAATGCAAGACTGTGAGTTCATGTCCCCCTTTTCTTTTAACTGTTTTCAGTTTTATAACTCCGGGGGTGAAGTACATGTTACAAACTGTTTACAAATACTTATACATGGTATGGTTAGCTAAGGAAAGGTACTGCTAGATCATGTGAGTGGTGCGTATAACGCTTAAGACCATTAATCCTCATTGTAGGACCGAGGGACATGAGTGATAGATCTATTTGGGTGTAGCGAGCCCACACCCATATGGACCGGGGTTTGGCCCATGAGGTGACTATGTTTTCAAACTGAAGCCCGGTGCAAAATCTGCTAGGTTTGAGCCTTCATGCATCACGTCACACATATTAATGGCCTTGCAAACCATTAATGATATGTTTTCTATTTTCCTTGTTTGCTTTCATACCAGGGGTTTACAAACATACATACATACTTTCACTGATTACAAGGGTTTATTCGTGCACACAAACACATGAACTTGCTCGACTTTTGTTGATGTTTTTCAAACTACATGTATTTCAGGGAATTAAATGTGGATCTGGCGGGCGTTTGGAGGTTTCAAGTAATGTTGAGAATAAAAGATGTCATCCGTAGTCTACGGGGTTGGATAATGTGTTTTATCCTAGATAAGACACATCTTTCAAAGCCTGGTTTTATTTAGAGTCTTTTGTCGAGTCCTTATGGAACTCTAAAACTATTTGGGTGGTTTGTAATATGGATTCAAAGTCTGTGTTGGGATTTCAAAACAATGATGTTTGTGATATTTTAAACTTATTTAATGGATGATCATCTATAGTTTTATCATATAGTTGTTGTTATGATTGAATGCAATGATATTAAGCAAGTCACACATAATCACGCTTCCGCAAAAGTCAGGGTGTGACATACGAATACTGTGTAAGGTCACTCAGAGCCATAGTTTAAGCATGTTGGCACTTTTTTTCCCTCCACATTCATAGTTTTCAAATTTGACAAAATTAGTCCCTCTTAGCCTACATTTAGGTAGGATTAAGATTAGGGACACGTGTCGATATATTATTGGACACGATTTTACGAGGTGTTACATTTACAGAAGTTGCAATACCTATTACATTTTCTTGGGTGCCTTCTTTTGCTTAATTTTCAAAGAGGTGGTGCAGCAGACTGCCCTACTCCTTTCTTAAAGTTATCACCTGAGTGAAAACCTTGGGTAATCTTCTGAGCCAACTCCTTCTTCCTATTTTCATCTCTCTTACGAACTAATCCGTCAGTCAAGGTATTGGCCAATGCAACTACGTCATCGATAGTTCGAGGTCTAGCATCCTTGACTATATCACGGATTTCGCTAATCAGTCCCCAACTATAGCGAGAAATAAGTACAAGTTCTGGCGAACCCAGATTCGGTACTATTCTTATATATCCAAAAATTTTTTTCGTATTCTCACGACACTTTACATCACCATTCTATGGTTTAGGAACTGATTTGCCATTTGTTCCTTTTCATAAGGAGGACCGGATTTCCTTTCTGTCATTTCCTTAAACTCTTCCCAACTCATGGCATAAGCCATGTCGCTTCCTTTTGCTTGTAGAATAGTATTCCACCATTCTAATGCTTCTTCCTTGAAGAGGTTGGAAGCATACATTACTTTGTCTTCTTCTGCACACTTACTTATTTTAATAACGGCTTCCGTCTTTTCTAGCCATCGTAGTGCAGCAGTGGCTCCTTCATAACCTGCGAATTTGGTTGGTTTATAGGCTAGAAATTCTTTATAGGTACAACCAGTTGTCATTACTTTCATATTTTTAGGAAATGGGGCTTTGATAATATTATCATTGCCTCCATTTATGCTATGACTAAAACTGTCATCACGTGTACGTTTGCTATTCTCAGCTTTGGAATGATCAACCAGTTTCTTAACAGCAGCTATGATTAAAGGGATAGCATTAGCTATGCCCAGAGCGATTATGTTTTCTATAGCTTCTTTATTCAGAGAATTTCTTGGTTATTATGGCCCGATTTTGACTCTCGAACGTATGCGAAGAACACGTACAATGTGCGGAATCTGTGGACGTGTGTGGATCGAACACAAGAACGTAATTATAATGCGTTTCTATTGATGATTTGACAAATACAAGCACGTTGAAACACTTGGAGATAGTTTCTCTCTAGATCTCCAAAATGGCAAAAGTCATGAAACTAAACATAAAGAACCTACTTATTTACAATAATGCCATTCCCTGTTAGGATCGTTGAGTCGATCAAATGAGTCAATCAAAAGAGTTCTTGACCAAATCAGAGGCGGAATTCATTGACTTGATCTTCATTCAGCTTGATACACACTTAGAAGTAGTTTAAATATCAATTAGATTAATATAACAATGTTTTACAGGCTTGGCGACACTTCGGCAGAGCTTCGCTACCGGAAACCAACTGTTACAAATGAAATGACCAAGACATCTATTTATAGGGTGACCACTTCGCATGAAACATCACAGTCCAGCTCATGCGAACTGGCCAGTTCGTACGAACTGGTCACTTCGCATGAACCTGCTGGTTCAGCTTAGTTTCCCGTTTCGCTCATACTATGTGTCCTGATCTATCAAACCTATTACAAGACTTGATACAAGACGAAGTCGACAGACATATGCACCAACAAACTCCCCCTTGGATGTTGATGAGTCTTCGGTACGATTCTTTAGTATGTCGAATCTTCAGACTTGATCAGTCTTCGTGCTCTTTCCAAAGTATCTGACACTGTAAGCATCCTCAATCTCTCCTCTTCTTCTCTCTCTCTCTCTTACTTTCATAATCGCAATCTGACTCTTCAAATTCTCTTGATCAGATCTCTTGATTCTTTAAGTTCTTTAGCATCAGCAGGATTCGAACCTGGCTCTAAAGTTTTTAGACTCCCCATTGGATGTTGATCCAAAATCTGTATCTGGCTCTTATGTCCTCAGACTCCCCCTTTCGATAAGCTGGGATCGCAGTCTGGAATTCACTATCTGCACAAACTCTACCCAAAAGTAAGATTTTTTATTTTTAACAATTTTAATCTTTGCTTTACCCCTTGTATTTGAAACATGCAAATTTGGTTTCAAATTAATGAACCATTTAATCATTTCAAAATCATTTCTCTTTTCAAACAAACTCACCCAACCCAATGTCGTTCATCATGTTTAGCACTCGGAATTTTGAAAATCAGCTTTTCAACATCAGTTGTCGAAAATAAGATGAAAAAAAATCTTTTTTATTTTTTTCAAAAATTATATGCTAAAACACATTCTTTTTTGGATTTTGTTTTTAATGAAAAACAGTAAAGAAATATTTACAGACAATATTTTTGTGAGTTTGTGTAAGAGGATCATATCAGTTTATGAGACAAATCACTAACACCATTAAGCTTTAAACATTTTAAGTTTTAAACGATTCACTTAGATTGCCAGTATACTGATCCACTTAAATTTTCACACAAAGTTCAATCATTTCGAGATACGAGATTAGTGTTTTAATTGACTTAAACTTATTCGCGTGTCCCACCTCAGAATATTCTCCCGTATCCAGACTCCTATATTCCATCTTACAGGTGAATGTACACTAACGATATCTGTAAACGGTTAATGCGAGACCATGAGAGCTTAGGTTAGAACTTTCGTTCAATCAGAGAGATGATGGCTCGTCTTTAGGTGTGTTTCGTTTGGGGATCTTTTCTTCAACAGCACATGATTAGCATTTTTCAATGTTTCATCATTTTTATGCTGAGGGTGGGCTTTACGATTAAAGCAGTGCAGAATATTATACGAGGACTAGGCTATTGCTCCCACAAAATCAGAAGTCCTGGTATAATATCCCAGATATTATCACGCACAAAGACCTAGTATGTCAGATATAGAAAATCTTTCAAACAAGATTTCAAGGGTTACCTATATATCCGAGAGATGTTCCCACGAGATAAGTAAGTATTCGAATTTAAGTTTATATCTCGAAAACAATCTACTGAATGTGTAAAAACGTACTGGCATATCGTCAGTGAGATTGTTTATCACATTTGACTTTCCATATCTTTAGCATGTTGTGATAGTCCACTGATGTACTATCATTTCCTCTTTTTCACAACAAAACTCATTTTGAATTTTTTGATGTTTTTAGCTTTTAGATTTTATCATGTTTTTGGATTTTTCAAATTTTCAAAATTTCGAATTTTTTACTCCCCCTAAAATCAAAAATATGTTTCAATTTTTGATTTTCCAGGAAAATTTGAAAATGAAAGCAATAAACTGTATAAACAAAACTGACAAACTGATGTGAACTGCTTCAATTCGCCATCCTCTTGGCTTAAACAATCAGAACTCCCCTGACAACAAACTATTTTCCCATTATGATTTCAAAACACTTAAGTTTGTTTTAATCAAAAATGGTTTTTTCGGAAAATAAGTTTTGTTGATCATTTCACAAACCACTTGTTAGGAACGGGGTTTAATTCATCATTTTGTTCTTCAACCACTTGTGTGAAAGTTAACTCAAGTTCAACTTATTGACCTTGATTAACCACTTGTAGGTTCTTATCAACAATACCACTTGTAAGTCGAAATATAACAATTTTGAGTTTTTCAAGAAAAATACCACTTATTAAGATTATCATTTTTTTTTTAAAAAATACCACTTGTTAGTTTTTCAAACAAACATATTCAAGACTGATGCCGATTCCTGCTCCACGATTACCAACTTGGAAGCTCCGGTAAGTCAGAATTTTTAAGCAAAGAATACAGACACCCAAGCCTGACCAGCCTTGGGTGCATCCGAGTTATTTTCACTCGGTTTTTGAACATTCCTTTTTTATTTAAAATTTGCAGCCCGCAATGGTGGAAAGTTGACATCATCCATTGACGGTACTGACTTTTCTCTTTTTAGCTCAACTTGTGGCTCCGCTGACTTTGACGAGTCAGATTCATCGCCAAAAAGTGGCTCCTTTGCTTCCGAAGAAACAAATTCATCGTCAGAAAGTGGAACCCAATCCATATTGGATTTAGGTTTACCAAATTCATCAACATTTCTCATGAACGAGCTTTCACAATTTCTTTTATATAAAAAAACTTTTATAAAAAATTTATCTGAAAATTTAACCTTCTTTGGTTTTTTAACTATTTGATTAACCAATTTAGCCTATCTGAAAATTCATTCTTTTCAGAATAGAATTGATTCGAAATCTCTACTTTTCCAACTTTTTGTTTAAAATTTTCAGTTCACACGAGGTGGATCAAATAGGTTGAATCTAGGTTCAAGTCATTTGAAATATTCCCAGTTTGTTTGAAAAGACTGTTTTTGTGAACTCTTGTTAACGAAACATGGATTCTGAAGAAGAATTAGCGTGTGTTTATTATGAATCTCAGCAATTCATTACTAATAAGATAGAAGAAGAATCAGCTTCAAAAGAAGAAGCTTCAGAAAAGGCACCTGTCTTTGATCATTCATCAGATGAAGAGAGAGATGATGATAGTAAAGAAATTCGAAAACTTGAATTTTATAAAAGAGAATTTTCACCTGAAAGATATAATTTGTATTTTGCAGGAAAAATGGAACAGATCAAAGAAAGACAAGCTGCGAAAAAGAAGAATAATAAAGCAGCTACTGTTGAAGAAAAAGTCAAATCTGAGGACGTAAGAGCCAGATTCAGATTCTGGAACAAAGCTCGAGATAGAAGCTCTGATACCTCTTGTTAGGATCGTTGAGTCGATCAAACGAGTCAATCAGAAGAGTTCTGGACCAAATCAGAGGCGGAATTCATTGACTAGATCTTCATTCAGCTTGATACACACTTAGAAGTAGTTTAAATATCTATTAGATTGATATAACAACGTTTTACAGGCTTGGCGACACTTTCGCAGAGCTTCGCTACCGGAATCAGACTGTTACAAATGAAAGACTCAAGACCCATATATAGGGTTGCCACTTCGCACGAAACAACACAGTCCAGTTTGTGCGAACTGGTCACTTCGTATGAACCTGCTAGTTCAGCTCAGTTTCCCGTTTCTCTCGTACTACGTGTCCTGATCTATCAAACCTATTACAAGACTCGATACAAGACGAAGTCGACAGACATATGCACCAACAAACAGTCCGAGTACACCAGTCAAAAGGGTTTACAATAAAGATTTTCTTATGTCACAAAATAATTTGAATGAAGAAACATTAAAAGTAGCATATACTTTGAATGATTCTGACAAATTATATTCTGATGAAGAATTTCCAATAAGAGGTGTTAAAACTAAAATTATTAACAAGGTTTTCAAATTAACATAAATCAATATTTCTGAAATAAAAGATGTAAATCTTACTGAAAAACCTAAAAAATACACCTCAAGAGTTCAACAGAGATTAAACAAGAAAAAGGGTTACAGTTCTGGTTCTGGTTTTCAAAAGAAACCAAACCATAACAGTAATTTCAAAAAGAAAGGTTTAGCCTTTATTCCACCTGAAAATCATGAACATCTTCTGAAGAAGAAAAGGAGAATTTGTTCAGAAAGCAGACGAACAAAGAATTCCTTGCTAAGAAGCAAGAGGGAATGAAGAATGATATTTCTCAGAAGAAGGAAATGAGAACCTGTTATCAATGTCAAAAAGTTGGGTACATTGCGTGGAACTGTTCAAAGGCAACCCAAACAAAAACAGGGAGTCTCTGAAAAATTGAAAGAAAAGTTGGTTGATAATGAACCACCAACCGAACAATTTAAAATGTTCACAAATTCAAAATTTGAGGTTGGTGAGAGTTCAAAATGTTTTTACAAAAGAAATGTGAATCTTAACAATCACAAGTGGGTTGTTAAGAAATCAGAAGTACTTTCTGGCGATGAATCTGACTCGTCAAAGTTAGAGGAGCCACAAGTTGAGCTAAAAAGTGATAATTCCGTTCCGACAATGGATGATGCAAATTTTCCACCATTGTCAAACCGAAACATAAAACAAAAAATTGGCAAAGTTGAGATTTCAAATCAATTCTTTTCCGAAAAGAAAGAATTTGATGTTGAAAAAGCCTTTAACCCTAAAGTTCTAAATATTTTTGGAAAAATGGTTGACGGGAAGGTCAAAGGGGTAAAGGAATTTTATGAAAAGAATAAGAAAGGAAAGAAACCGAGTGATGATGACTCGGAATCACCCAAGGACCGTCAGGCTTGGGTGAATATCTTTAACTGAAATTCCTGACTTGCCAGAGCTCCCAAGTTGGTAATCGTGGAGCATGAATCGGCATCTTTCTTGAAAAATGTTTGTTGTGAATTTCTCAAGCTGAAAACTATGATATTTCAATTTACAAGTGGTATTGTTGATAAGAACCTTCAAGTGGTTAATCAAGGTCATTAAGTTGAACTTGATTTAACTTTCTTACAAGTGGTATTATTCTTGAAAAATGTCAAGTGATAATTTTTACAAGTGGTTGAAAAACAAAGTGATGAATGTATCCCCGATCCTAACAAGGGTGTGTGAAATCAACAAAACTTATTTTCCGGAAAAACCATTTTGATTAAAACAAACTTAAGTGTTTTGAAATCATAATGGTAAAATAGTTTGTTGACAGGGGGAGTTCTGATTGTTTAAGCCAAGTGAATGGAGAATTGAAGCAATTCACATCAAGTTTGTCACTTTATTTGTATAGTTTATTTTCAAATTTTCCTTGAAAATCAAAAATTGAAACATATTTTTGATAAAAATTTAGAAATTTTGAAAATTTGAAAAAGCCAAAAACATGATAAAATCTAAAAAGCCAAAAACATTGAAAACTCATTTTTGATTTTTAAAAAAACTAGTATGTGTTTTTGTTGTGAAAAAGAGGAAATGATAGTACATCAGTGGACTATCACAACATGCTAATCAATTGGAAAGTCAAATGTGATAAACGATCTCACTGACGATATGCCAGTAGGTTTTTACACATTCAGTAGATTGTTTTCAAGATATAAACCTAAATATCGAATAGCTTACTTATCTCGTGGGGAACATCTCTCGGATATATGGGTAACCCCCGAAATCTTGTTTGAAAGATTTTCTATTTCTGACATACTAGGTCTTTGTGCGTGATGATATCTGGGGTATTATACCAGGACTTCTGATTTTGCGGAAGCAATAGCCTAGTCCTCGTATAATATTCTGCACTACTTTAATCATAAAGCTCACCCTCAGCATAAAAAATGATGAAACATTGAAAAATGCTAATCATGTGCTGTTGAAGAAAAGATCCCCAAATGGGACACACCTGAAAGACGAGCCATCATCTCTTTGTCTGAACAGAAGTTATAACCTGAGCTCTCATGGTCTCGCATTACCCGTTTACAGATATCATTAGTGTACATTCACCTGTAAGACTGAATATAGGAGTCTGGATACGGGAGTATATTCTGAGATGGTACACGCGAATAAGTTTAAGTCCATTAAAACATTAATCTCGCATCTCGAAACAGTTGAAATTTGTGTGAAAATTTAAATGGATAAGTATACTGACAATCTAAGTGAATCGTTTAGAACTTAAAGTGTTTAAAGCTCAACGGTGTTAGTGATTTGTCTCAATAACTGATATGATCCTCTTACACAAACTCACAAAAATATTGTATGTAAATATTTCGTTACTGTTTTTCTTTAAAAACAAAAATCCAAAAGAATGTGTTTTAGCATAAAATTTTGAAAATACAAAAAGATTTTATTTCATCTTATTTTTGACTACTGATGTTGAAAAACTGATTTTCAAAATTCCGAGTGCTAAACATGTTGAACAACAATGTATTGGGAGAGTATGTTTGAGATGTAAAGTGAAGACAAAATTTGAAAAATGTCATAATCTAACAAGTGATGTTTTGAGATTGATTTTAACAAGTGGTAAGCATAGATTAAAATTGTTATAAATAAAAATCTTATGTTTTAGGTAGAGTTTATGGAGGTAAAAGCCAGGTTTCGACTCCTGAGGACTTTCCGCATATGCAGATTAGAGCCAGGTTTCTGATCATGTTGCTTGACGGGTAGTCCATAGGACAACCCTTAACGGTTATAAAGTATAATTTAATCCCGCATTTATCCATGTATTTATCTTGAATTAGATAACTACAGTTGCTTGTGTTTCATGTACATTCGGGGCTTAAAAATGTGGAAATAAAGCTTCGAATAGACGCGACATGATTGGAGATTGAAAGACGGAGAATAAATGAAAAAAATAAATTTTGTAATTGAAGAATTAATAAGATAACATGATAGAGGACGAAATTACGAGAACGTAGGCGAAAACGGTGAAGAAAACGGAGTTGAAACGAAAATGTTATGCTGAAAACAAGTTTTCATGTTGAAGTCTGCAGGGCCGTAGCTTACGGCGCCGACTGGCACTTTTTGTCACCGTATGACAGTTTAAAGCCACCGTAAGCCATTCCAAGACACCGTAAGCTACGGTGGCCACCGTAAGCTACGGTGGCCACCGTAGCTTACGGCGCTAACCTGCGTAAATGTGTAACTTCTACCTTTTAATGCGGATTTATAGTGTCTTTTCAATTGCAATCAATCCCATTCGGTTACCAGGAGTCTAGAGGCGAATTTTGGGTGATCTTGAGAGCTTGAAACAATTTCTAAACATCTTGTTAGTGTTTTTAATTCCTATGAACATTGATATGTATGTGATGATGATTGTCCAAGTCATGAGTGGCTAAACTTATGGTGATCATCTTTGGTTGAAGGTTATGTAAGACTATGTGCTTGAATTCCGTATTTCTAGAATAACAAACTTTGTCTTTATGATTTATTTGTTATGGTGTGTGATTGATTATTTGTAAATTGTTGATTCTAATGTTAATCTAGTTTGAAACCATACGTTCTTGGTGCCGTTGGCAATCGAGATATCATGGGTAGAATTAGGATTGGGTAAGGGTTAATTGGACATCGGGTAGCAACCTCACGTTCTAGGAATCTGAGTACTTAGTTCCCTTTCATCACTATAAGTAATCACACATGAACTATGTCTATGTAGTTCTTTCTAGTGGAATGATAGCATAAATGTCAAAGCAAACCGGAAACTAAAGATGGTCATTTGTCTCTAAATCATTTACAACCAACACTTTCATTTTGCAATTAGAATAGTAATTTAGTTTTTAAAACTCAATCAACCAAACCAACTCTTGAACTTTATTTATATTGCATTAGTTTAATTTTAGTTAACTTAGATAAACCTTTAAATAACACATACTCCACAAACTCCCTGTGTTCGATACCCACTTGCCACTAA
Source organism: Helianthus tuberosus (assembly GCA_030545235.1). Taxonomy (NCBI): domain Eukaryota; kingdom Viridiplantae; phylum Streptophyta; class Magnoliopsida; order Asterales; family Asteraceae; genus Helianthus; species Helianthus tuberosus. The sequence goes on from JARYGA010005887.1 coordinate 12,642, forward strand.
CTATTTAGTAGTAATTGGATTAAATTTGATTGTGACCACGACATCACGTCAAATTTTGGCGCCGTTGCCAGGGAGTAGTGCGCAACGTGTGTTATTTTTTATCTTCTTAGGTTTGTTATTTTTCTGGTTTACGCTGGGTGTGTTAGTGTGCAGGTATTTACAGGTGCATGCGTACTAGAAGCTCTCACAAGCTATCACCATTGGCATTTGATCCAGAAATTGAGCGAACTTTAAGAGGAAACATAATTTTGTTAAGGGAAAATAGAATCAGCAGATCACCAACAACACCAACTACACCAATTACACCACTCAGATACATGGATCCACCGCCACCACCACCCACTACGGGTGAACTTATACCACCTTTCATACCATCATCCACACAACCTTCACCAAATACTACCATGCCTAACACCACTACCGACCCTACTCCACCTCATGATGTTACACCAACAAACACTACACAACCCATTACCACCCAAGAGGAACCGACACTCACTTTTAACCCTTCTACTATAATTCCACCATTCACCCATTTCTTCCCGGGTGTAGGTCAATCATCTTTAACCTATTCAATAGCACCAAACTCAACCATTGTCCATGCTACTTCTACATTTAGACCATCAAACCAGTCGGGTTTTCAATATTCAACTCTTCCATTTGGACAATCTTCGGGTATATGGGGAGATGGATATGATGAGGGGTATGAAGATTATGAGGGTTATGATGAAGACGGATATGCATATGGGGGTGATGGAGATCAAGGGGAGTTTGTTTATGTACAAAGTCAAACTCAAGGAATGCCAAGTGTTGGTGGAATACAACAACAACAACTTATACCACAACATATTCGGCCAAGGCCACAAGGGCCACAAGTGCAACGTCCTATACCATTGCAAAAAGTTCATCCGCAAAATGCACAACCACAATTCCAAAGGCCAATTCAGCACCCACCGATGCCACAACATCAATTTCAACCACATGTACCTCAAGGGCCTATGCAAAGACCAATGGGTCCTATTCGTCCAAGGGGTCGGTTGGGTGTACCAAGAAGACATCTTAGAGAACATGCGAGGGGCATTAAAGCGCATTTTAGGCCGGTAATTACTCACAATCCTTCACCGGTAGTTATTCCTCACAACAATCAAGGAAGAACTTTTGAAGTGAGAACCAATACATTGCAAAGTTTGCCGAAATATAAGGGTCTAGCTGTGACAACTGCCACTTTCGGGTAATTTACTTACATTTAAAACAGTGATTTACATTATACAAGCATGTGTTTTGAATATTCTGACTGCATGATTACATGGTATACATCTTAGAAAACTCATGGAATATTCATTGGTTATTACACATGATTCATTTTTATTGGGTACATTTGAAATAGTGCAAACAATTCACCGAAACAACTAGAGTAGTGCCTAGTGAACTAGAGTGCTGGCGAAAACTCCGGATTCGCAGAAAACATCTAAAATGACATCTTTAGGACTCTGGTGAGAGTCCAATATCAATTATATATTAAACCCTATATGGGAATACAAGAGTTTGGTTAATATTTTACCAATGCTCGGTAGCACTAAAAACTGTCCGAAATGCGCTAAAAGTGACCATTTCATTCTTTTTCCGCAAAATTTAGCAATTGTAATTTTATTACAAGATGCAAAATTGATGTTTAGGCACCAATTTCATATGAAAATATTTATGGAATATCAATTTCACACATAACGGAAATTTTTCTTACAACTTCCTTAAGTGTACCTTTCGACTATTTACTAGCGAAACGAGCGTTAAACATCTAGCCGAACTATATTTTGGCACTTGTAGCGAACTAGTTAATATTATTTTTGGTCTTGCAAAGCTAGTTTATGGTTATTACAAGTCTTGAAACATCTCGGAAAAATTGCAAAACCTAAACACCTAAATGCTTACAACTTATACATCATTTGAAACCTTAAAATTTACTAAGTTATTTTTACCACATAAGACCCCTCCCCCCCCCCCCCCCCCCCCCTCCTCATGACCGTGAACAAGGGGTCCCACCCCCTTGTTTATTATGGTAAAAATATCTAGAAATTAATTACTAGCACATTACTCCTCATTTCATCATTCATCATCCAAGAACACTCTTACCATCTTCATCTTTTTCACAAGAACACCCTCAAAAACCCAATAATTTTTATCATCTCCTTCATGATCAACATGGATTTCTTTGGAACATAGGGTGATCTAAGGCTTTTGGAAGTAAAAGGAAGGGTTTTCATCCATACAAAAGTGTCCTACCATCAAGATCATCATCTTCTTAGTTCTTAATAATCTCTAAGATCATCCCTAGCCTAGTGCTAGAAGTAAGCTTCTATATTTTTTTTTATACATATTATGTTTATGATTGTTATTATAACTAATAATAACTATATAATCATACATAATGAACAAGAAAAATACAATGAAGCAAAGATAAAAATCATGATATAATTATGTTTGTCTATATTGTGATCTTAGACTTGTTATATGCATATTAGATCTTGTTATGATGATTATGCTACAAATAAAGTGTTAGAAGATGTTGAAAGATATGATCTAAAAATTATACATGTTTATGTTAAAGGGTTTTAACATAAAGGATTAAAGGGATGATCATATCTAGTGATCTTGTGAAAGTATTTAGGGTTTTTATTTAAAAACAAGACTTTCACAAGATTATAAAAAAATAACATACAACTAAAGATTTTTATAAAAGTTGTTAAAACTAGAATTAAACTTGGTTTTTGAACTAGTTAACATATGAAAGGATCATGTTTAAAACCCTACATGATTTGCATATCATCTTGATAATTTCATGTTATAAAAGTCTCAAATGTTTAGTTAAGATGTTGAATAAATTGTTGTTGATTTAATAAAGAAAATGATATGTTTAATGAAACATGGTTAAGATAAAAAATACAAAGGTTATATGGCCAATTGTTATAAAAACTTTATTTTATAAAATAACAACATTCTTGGGTAAATCTCTACAAGATTTAAAAAGGTTATTAAAGAAGGGTTTACAAAATAAAAGACAAGAAAAATATATATTTTTTTAGAAAATATATATTTGGTTACTTTAACAATTTTTGAGTGATATATTACTTGGTGTATTAGTTCTATATATCATTGTAGGAACTTGAATCTCATGTCACCTTTAAACTCAAAACACGTTATAACAAAAGTCCTACGAGACTTCACATAATTACGCCTTAAAACGAGTTACGGACGATTAGAATAATCGGACACCAATTATGGTCAAAATGAACGACGGACGACTACTTAAGTGAATTGCCAATCCGAAGAATTACTACGATGTTTAGACGATTTTTCCGACACGAAATATAAATAAGCAATCAATAACAAATTTCGGATGTTTATAAACTTATAAAAACTACTATGTTTTATTTACTAACAAGTGTACTTAGTAAATTTTTATAAAAATGTTTTTATAAAAATAAATGGGCTTATTATACTAGTGGGCTATTTTTATTACAAATGGGCTTAATATACTTAATAGACTATTTTTACAAATGGGCTACTTACACTTAATGGGCTTAGTTTTCTTAATGGGCTTAACATAAATTCATGGGCTAAGCCCAAACACCAAACATATGGGTCAAAGCCCAACACTATTCAAGCCCAACACTATTCAAGCCCAACACTATTCAAGCCCAACACTATTGAGGCCCAACACTATTTGAGGCCCAACACTATTTGAGGCCCAACACTATTGAGGCCCAACACTATTTGAGGCCCAACACTATTTGAGGCCCAACATTATTTGAGGCCCAGCACTATTTAAGCCCAATAACTTGAAAACATGGGCTTGGCCCAATGATAGTATTATTGGAAACACAACTATACAAGTGATACATACAAGACACGAGATTCAGCGAACGAGATCCGACTATACAACTCATTCATCGAATACACAGTTAACGAACATTTGAGCAACTCATACATCGAATACACAGTTAACGAACAGTAAAGACATACAAGTCTTACACATATTGAAGACACAAGACTTGTACTCAAGTTCTTTTCAAAGACCGAAGTGTCTAACAAAAATAAGAACGTTTGTAGGTCGCCACGCTATTCAGGACGACCGCACGTGAGATCTTATTTACATCTATTTTCAGGACGCGATACTGTGAGTTCATGTTCCCCTATTCATTTAAATGTTTTACAACTTTACAACTATCAGGGAAGATACATGTTCAGAGTATGTTAAAGTTAGGTAATGAAACACCATAGATCATGTGCGAATTAGGGCCATACTATAAGCACCATTAATCCAGTTTGGACCAAGGAACAAAGGACTAGATCTATTGGGTTTTGGCGAGCCCCACTCTTGGTCGTGGACCCATACAGAAGAGTGCGTTTGTGTCCCAGTCGATAGGAGTCGACATAAAATCGTCTAGGGTTGGTTTGCTTCCTATTTCGTCACACATATTAATGTCCTTGCAAAACATTAATGATCAACGATTTCATTGACGCTTTACATACTACAACTCACATTTTCATACATCGTTTACAACTAAATTGCATGAATTCACCAACTTTTGTTGATGTTTTCCAAACTTAACATGTATTTCAGGAAATTAAAGGACCATGTCGGATTTCCCAGTCAAGATAACAAGTACAGGAACTCCATGCCATCTTTTGAAGGGTTTAACTATTATATTCCGCCTCTTTGCGGAAATATGATGGTTTAAACCTTTGTAGTTTATTTCAAGTTAAAGTATGAAACAATAACGCTTTATTTTCATGTTAATGGTTTGTAACCGACACACTAAACTTATGTTGTAATCTTTTGAAACACTATGTAATGGCAATGGAGTATGTTTTATTCATATAGTTTGTTCATGTACATCGATATTTATGCAATGAAAACCAGACAGATCACACCTTGCGTTTCCGCTATGAGCGGGTGTGACACTAGCAACGGAGGAGCCTTATTTTCATTTGGAGGCTTATGACTCGATTTGCAACACTCTTGGGAGTCAAGGTTTTTCGGCCGATGATGTCAAACTAGTATTATTCCAATTTTCTTTGGAAGACAAGGCAAAGAAGTGGTTCTACACTCTACCTTCGGCATCTATCTACACTTGGGCGGAGATGCAACAAATATTTTTAGATGAATTTTACACCGCTCAAAAGACCAATGATGCTAGGAAGGGGTTGAGGAGTTTTCAACAACAACAAGGTGAAATGTTTCATGAGGCCTTTGAGCATTTCAACATGATGATCAAGAATTGCCCTCATCATGGGATTGAACTTTGGGAATTGATGAATGCTTTCCACGAGGGGTTAAGTGCCGAAGATGCTCGCGATTTAATGTCCATCACAAATGGGACTTTTGGTACAAACTACGAGCATGACGATTGGGAATTTTTGGAACAAATGGCGGTCACATCAAAGAGAAAAGCTCAAGCATCAACGAGAGCATGACCGGCCATTACCCGAACTCAAGTGCATGCGGTAGACGATGGTAATGTTCAAATTTCTAATCAAATTTATAATGTTTGTGTGCTTTATAATGAGATAGGGCATGCAGCTGAAAATTACCAAGGAGTGGAAGGGCAATATGAGGAGGTGAATGCATTGAAAGGGCAAGGCAGGGGTGGTAGAAATTACAACATGAATTCCAATACTTACCACCCCGGTTTACGAAATCACCCGAAATTTAGATACGGGAATCCGTCAAATCAAGCCACCCCGAACTTCCAAGGAAACCAAGGATTTCAAAGGCAATATCAAACGGGTCAAAGCTCTTCGGGTGGAAATGAAGTAATGGAGATGTTGAAAGCGATGCAAATTGAGATGCAACGAAGGAATCAGCTTGATGATGCTCGCATTCAAAAAGACGAAATCCGTGATAAAGCAATTCAGTCGTTGACTACCCAAATTAGTCAACTTGCAAGTGATGTGGAGATATTGAAGAAAGCAAAATGCCAACTGCAAAGTGACACGGTGACAAATCCCAAAAACATTAAAAGTGTTAATATCAATGTGGTAAGTACTGTTCCAAATAGTGAATTTAATGAAACATTTCTAACATCTTCTTGTCAAGTGAGTGCAGGTATAGGAAGGGATGCCGAAGTCGAGAATGACAAAGAGCATGGAGCACCACTCGTGCCTATCCGAGTGGGAAAACTAAAAATTCCTCATGCATTGTTGGACTATGGGGCGGGCATGAGCATGCTACCAGGCGAGTTGTATGACATGTATGACTTTGGCCCACTGCAAGATGTAGACACCATGGTGAGCTTGGTGGATGAAAGTTGGAGGCGTCCACGAGGAATGGTTAGGAATGTTAAGATTCAGTTGGGAGAGTTTGAATACCTGGTCGATTTTCTAGTTCTAGACTATGCTTCTATTAAAATGGCAGCACAATAAAGGGTAATCTTAGGTCGACCGTTTCTATACACTGCAAATGCTCAAATCAATTGTAGAGACGGGATTATTACCATGACCGAAAAGAACCGTAAGTTGTCCTTTGATGTTCAAACTAGAGTGATTAGTTATGAGTCCATTGAAAGGAAGGGTGGTGAGTCTAGTGTTTGTACGAAAAACATGTGACAAAGAACAAAATAAATCACCCACCGAATCGTGAAGAAAAGCATATGGGTTCAAGCAAGAGTGTATTTGATTACCCACCGAGTCGAAACGAGACGGATGCATTTTGCTCAATGGCACGAGGAAGTGATGGAGATGGCAGGAACCGTTTCTTTGAGCCACCCTAAATGGGGGTGGCACGGTCTGGCTGAAGACCTGAAAACTTAGCGCTGCTCGGGAGGCAACCCGGGGTTTTACACTGATCTTGCTATTTCGTTATTTTTCTATGTTTCAGGGCCATGGCAACATTCAAGTGTGGGGAGGATGTACAAATATTTGTGTGAAGGTGGTGATAGAAAGTCGGATTATCTACAACATCTGTTGTGTCAAACATCATCAGGTCATGTACTCTTTCCTTAGTCTTGATATGTTCTTTAGCTTTGAAATATTGGTAGTTAGTTTGTTTGCTTTTGTTTAAAAAATAAAAAAAAATACAAAAAGAAATTTGGGGTTTGAGAGTATAAGCAAATGTTGGTGTATTGTTGAAAGCGATCTTCCCTTCAAAACCATACATTTGGACAATGTATCCCAAGTGTGGGGATGAGGGGAAAATTTTGAGAATTTTTTAAAAATTTGTGAAACCAAGCGAAAAGTTGTTGGAATTTGAACACTTGACATTGTTCCGCATGACACACCGACACCCCTTTCTAGTCATTTCTTGGTGAGTTTTTGAGCCACATATGATTGTTAAAGATGCTTTCCTTGTTTGAGTGGCGATGTGTGTATTGTGTTAATAGAACTTGTGTACGAATTCTTGTTGAAGCCTAGGATTAGCATGCTTGTGAAAATGATAGGGGACTTTTAGGTAGCCTCGTCTAGATGTCTAAGAGTGTGGGAATTGGGGGTTGGACCTCATACGTTACATAAATGAACTTGGTATTATGAGGGGTGGGGGTTTGGTCTTTAGAAAGCCATGTTTGAGCCTTATACCATTCGGTTGTAACCCAAACCTACTTCTTACAAAAACTTTACCTATTGAGACGACTCGGTTTAGGAATTTAGTTCGTGATTGTTGATGTTCTTGTATATATTGTTGAGTTCTATGCTTAAAAAAACAAAAAAAACAAAAAAAACAAAAAGAAGAAAAAAAAGAGAAAAAAAATATGAGAAAATACAAAAGGAAGGATTTAGTTGCAATAGTAGTTGAAAATGTTGATGAAGTTGTGTATATAGTTGATGTTTGCTTTGTTTAGTAGTAGAAATAAAAACCGGGTCGAATCAATGAGCTACTTACACATTCCCACTATTTCCTACCTTTACACATATCCCCGTTACAACCCGAGTGTCCTTTTGATTCATAAGCATGCTAAATATTTGATAGGAGGAGATTTGATTTGTATACATGCTTATTGTCGCACAATCACACACGTGCATTGAGTGTTTTAGCATAATGTGCTAATATTTCATGTCATCGAGAGTTGTTGTGAGGGGTGTGTCTTGTGTTGTGATAAAAAGTTAGTAAAAGGACGATACATTTTAGCTTGGTTTGCATGTTGATCGCTTGTGATTTTGAAATGGTTTTTGAATAGGTTGCTTGGGACAAGTAATGGTTAAGTGTGGGGATGTGACGGGTAGTCCTTAGGACAACCCTTAACGGTTATAAAGTATAATTTAATCCCACATTTATCCATGTATTTATCTTGAATTAGATAACTACGGTTGCTTGTGTTTCAGGTACATTCGGGGCTTAAAAGTGTGGAAATAAAGCTTCGAATAGACGCGATTGGATTGGAGATTGAAAGACGAAGAATAAATGAAAAAAATAAAATTTTGGAATTGAATAATTAAAAAGTTAACATGATAGAGGACGAAATTACGAGAACGTAGGCGAAAACGGTGAAGAAAACGTAGTTGAAACGAAAAAGTTATGCTGAAAACAAGTTTTCATGTTGAAGCCTGCCGTAAGCTACGGCTTACGGCACCGAATGGCACTTTTTGTCACCGTATGACAGTTTAAAGCCACCGTAAGCCATTCCAAGCCACCGTAAGCTACGGTGGCCACCGTAGCTTACGACGCTGACCTGCGTAAATGTGTAACTTCTACCTTTTTAATGCAGATTTATGGTGTCTTTTCAATTGCAATCAATCCCATTTGGTTACCAGGAGTCTAGAGGCGAATTTTGGGTGTTCTTGAGAGTTTGAAACAATTTCTAAACATCTTGTTAGTATTTTTAATTCCTATGAACATTGATATGTATGTGATGATGATTGTCCAAGTCATGAGTGGCTAAACTTATGCTGATCATCTTTGGTTGAAGGTTATGTAAGACTTTGTGCTTGAATTCCTTATTTCTAGAATAACAAACTTTGTCTTTATGATTTATTTGTTATGGTGTGTGATTGATTGTTTGTAAATTGTTGATTCTTATGTTAATCTAGTTTGAAACCATACGTTCTTGGTGCCGTTGGCAATCGAGGTATCATGGGTAGAATTAGGATTGGGTAAGGGTTAATTGGTCATCGGGTAACAACCTCACGTTCTAGGAATCTGAGTACTTAGTTCCCTTTCATCACTACAAGTAATCACACATGAACTATGTCTATGTAGTTCTTTCTAGTGGATTGATAGCATAAATGTCAAAGCAAACCGGAAACTAAAGATGGTCATTTGTCTCTAAATCGTTTACAACCAACACTTTCATTTTGCAATTAGAATAGTAATTTAGTTTTTAAAACTCAATCAACCAAACCAACTCTTGAACTTTATTTATATTGCATTAGTTTAATTTTAGTTAACTTAGATAAACCTTTAAATAACACATATTCCACAAACTCCCTGTGTCCGATACCCACTTGCCACTAACTATTTAGTAGTAATTGGATTAAATTTGATTATGAACACGACATCACGTCATTGCTACGGAGAGCCAGGAATCGTTCCTGAATCTGTGAAAGCTGCAAAGCAAGATCCCCATGCCTAAGCCTGAGCAGAGTTTGAGCCAGGTTACGATACTAGAACGAGAGCTATTCTAGTCTGCGATCCCAGCTTATCGATAGGGGGAGTCTGAAGATTCTAAAAGCCAGATACAGATTTTGGATCAACATCCAAGGGGAGGTTCGGTGCTAATGCTGATAAGCTTAAAGAATCAAGAGATCTGATTAAGAGAGAGAATAGAGACAGGTTGAGATTTTTAGAGAGAAAAGAAAGAAAGATTGAAGGATGCTTATAGAGAAAGACATTTTGGAAAGAGCAAAAAGTCTGATCAAGACTAAAGAGTTGACATACTGAAGACTCGTACTGAAGACTCGTCAACATCCAAGGGGGAGTTTGTTGGTGCATATGTATGTCGACTTCGTCTTGTATCGAGTCTTGTAATAGGTTAGATAGACCAAGACACGTAGTACGAAAGAAATGGGAAACATGGACGAACTAGCAAGTTCACACGAAGTGGCCAGTTCATGCGAACTGGACATGCTAGTTCGTGCGACCTGGATCTCCCTATATATAGGAGGTCTTGGTTCATTCATTTGTAACTTCAGAACTTTTGATTCCGGTAGCGAAGCTCTGCCGAAGTGTCGCCAAGCCTGTAAAACGTTGTAATATCAATACAATCGTCATTTAATCTACTTCTAAGTGCATATCAAGCTGAATGAAGATCAAGTCAATGAATTCCTCCTCTGATTTGGTCTAGAACTCTTCTGATCGTCTGGTTTGATCGATCCAACGATCCTAACACTAAGTTAGAAAACTGATTTGATATCAAAACAAAGTGTTTTGTTACCTGAAAATAGTTCATCGCAAAATGCACATAATCGTGTATTTTGACCAAAACTTTGACTCGTCACTTCGACTAGTCAACGTGGTAATCAATAGGTATAGTCGCAAGGGACTATAACCATCGTGATTAAGCTCACGTTGCAAAGTTCAAACGAAATTTGTCTTGACCAAATAATGGTCAAAGCTGAAAGTCAAACACTGTTTGACTTTCTTGCTTGAAATAACTAAACAAGCATGAAAGAACACTTACAAAAGTCCTATGCTTGGAAAAATGAACTAGAATGCTCAAGTATGAGGCCTCTAACTTAATGTGGTAGCCTCAAATCAGAGCAATAGAGAGAAGAGAATGAAATGAGCAAGTTGGAATGAAAGAGTTCATGGGTATTTATAGTTGTTCATAAAGTGTAGGATCTTGCCAATTGGATTGTGTGGCCTTCAAGGTAAAATCTTAGCCCTACAAGTGTTTGGACCCGGTATGGAGCCTTGGAGGTTACTTAAAATGGCCCACAAGATTGAAAACAATCAAAGAAAACAGCTGCAAATAGTGTCACACCCCCAAAATCCACACGCGGAGTACCATCGCTTGGAGGCGTGACATGACCAGGATCAAGCCACCAATCATATTGAACAAGCATGTAAGTAAACATAATTCAACCAAACAATATGAAAGGTGTTCAAAAACCAAAGCATAGTTAAGTGTTTAGCGGAAGCATAATTTGTAAAACCCCTAGCAAGTATTAAGTATGAAATAAGGTAATGTTTAAAGCATGGCACACACTGCCATGTCCCACAACGACTGTTCCTCCCTGTGCAAGCTCCATGAGTACCTAATGACCTGCAAGGCATGTAGCAACGAATCAACAACAAAGTTAAGCGAGTTCACAGTTGGTTGTTTGGTTATAGTATTCATTTCGTAAATCGTATGTTCGTTTTGTAAACCATGTATCGTATTAATCCGTATCGCCGCCAATCCAGGCATGTGTGCGAAGATTAGTGGGGGCCTCCCATGTGTTACAAGACCACGCGTATCGACTGCTACGAAAATGTGAGAGGTGCCCTAAGTCAATGTCTATCAGCATTGACCCTTTGCCCATAGTCCATTAGTACACGCCCGTCCGACTGGCACGGTGAGAGGTTTGTTAAACCTAATAGCGCTATTAACTAATAACCCGCTCGCCCTAGGCCTCGGCGATTAAGTCGATAATTGAGGGACTTCCTTTGATAGAGTTGATGGTCTTAAGATCGTGTACGTAGGCTTTACGTACATGCCCTTCAATCCGAGGACAGTAGTAAGTATAAATGTACGTAGTTTTTACGTACGTGCCCTTCAATCCGAGGACAATAATAAGTAGTTTTAATAGTAATGGTTGTACGAGTAGTTATCCAATCCCATTCCCAACCCCTGGGAATCCCATGCCTTGGCTAGTGTGAACTCACCTTGGTTTGCTCGGTATGCTTAACTATGTGCTCGCAAGTAATCAATCAAGTCCTATAGTATGCATGAATATTAAATCAGTTCAAGTTCGTAAAGTTTCACATGCCACCTATATCACAAAGTGTGTCCGAGCAACTATCATGTATCACATAAGAAATTAATCAAAGTCATGCAGTTCATGCTTCATATGAGTGTCCTTCACAGTTTGTACTAACCATGGTTATTCATTAACAGTCTTGATACACTTAACTGTGCTAACAGCGTTAACTAGGATCAACAGAACTAACATGTATAGTTGAGTTAACCCACTTATCATAGACAGTGTATTATAACAGAGTTATCATATATAATGAGTTTAACATTCGTAACATAATTATCGTAACCCAGTTAACATGCATAACATAACTGACATATATAACACTGTTAATACTCAACAAGGTTAACCACTTAACGGGGTTAATTAACGAACAGAGTTAATGTGTCCATGCATTTCAACGAAATCACGTGGGACGAAAACACCTCTGGCGGCGAAATCACCCAGCGACGAAATCACCAAGTGATTTCGTCTGGCCCTCTAAGTTTTCATCTGGTTGGTTTTTTCGGTGGTCCTTGTGTTTTCGTCGACTTCAACAGCAACAATAAAACAGTTACACACATACCGTAACCCTAATCATCATCTACAACAGTTTCTACGGCTTCCACAAGCAATCGTTTCCCTTAACAGGTTACAAAACAATCAATTTGCAATTATCACTTTATCATAACATCATTCAGTCATCAATTACTATGATCAGTGGTCTAGACTCATAAGATCTATTCATGAAATCATC
>JARYGA010005888.1:0-43279 GCA_030545235.1 Helianthus tuberosus
AAGCGACACACAATGACTAATAAAAGTAAATGGGTCAAAAATAATGTATCGCGAAGACATGCTCGCCTATAAGTGAACACTCACCCCAAGAGTTCCCAGGTAAGAGTGACTGGTCCGATTATGTGGATTTGTACGAACACTCTAGCCTTAGACAGAAAACCCAGGGTACAGGCATTCACTCTTCCAGTTTGCACGTGTTCACACTATTTAGGACCCAAAACTTTGACGAGAGTTTTGAAAATTCAAAGGGGTTCAAAACCTTATAACAGAGGGTTCAAAACCTTGAAATAAATCATTTAAAAACAGAAGATTGTTTTTCAAAAATCATTTCGGAAAATTGGGTTCTTGTTTTGATAATCACCTAAGGATAGGTGATGTGCATGTTTTAAGATCTAAACACAAGACAACTTGTGTTAGGGTCCTAGAAAGGTTATAGTCTAGGTCAAAGCATTACTAATAACCTAATTCCCTATAACCATTGGCTCTGATACCAACTCTTCTGTCACACCCCGACCGCGTAAAACAACAAACCGCGGCGGAAACGCCGGGGAGTGATTGCGACAGAATTAATTGTTTCACAACCATGGCATACAAAGTTATATTTTATTTATTAAACAAGAGTGTTGCATTGTCTTAAACAGGAAACAAAGAGTTCATAACATAATTAAACTAAGTCTATCTTCGTTTTATGTCTCTAAGGCACAGGTCCGCCATAGTGTCACGATCATTGTCCTAAGCAACAGCTCCTGAAAACACATGTGAAAATAGGTACGTCAGCATAAAAATTCCTGTGAGATACATAGGTTTTGTGAAAATAGGATTCATGACTTGTGTTTAAGAAAATGTTTAGTCATGAACCTTGTAATTTGCTTTGTCTTGTAAATCCTTTGAAAAACGATAAGATCAGATGATATGTGTAAATAATGTAAGGTTAAATGAATAACCATGTAAAATGAGTTTGTATAAGATAAGTTGTTTGTAAAATAATGTCTTGTGAAAAGTATGTTATTTGTATAAAATGTCATGTGTCTTAAATTGAAATGATTTAAATAACGCTACGTTATGTAATACCATACAAACACTTATATATAGGAAGTACCAGCGGCGTATCCACCATGCTTGTATCATATTACACACGCCTCATTACTTAAATCACTTACTCAAACCAAACCACCAATTTAAATTGTTTATGTATAATCAAATGTCAAAATGTTATTGTGTAAACCATATCTAATGTCCGTGTTTAATGTAAATCATGAATTGTGTATATCAATGTCAAAATGTTTATGACTAATGTAAATCATGTAATGTGTATCCAAAAATGTCATGTATGGTAAGTGAAATATATCAACTAAACCATATGTAAAATGCACAGAAACAAGGTATTGAAGTAAAACATGGTTTAAATCAAAGTTATGTTCTGTGGAACAAATGCATGCTATACTGATATAAACATCTATGCGGTGTTGTGAAAATGCATACACTCAAGCCTTGAGACTGTGGCGATAAACCCTTAAACAAATTAAAGGTTTATCTAAGTTATGTATATCGAATTCGGTCATTCCTTCCAATCCAAACAAACCCAGGATTTCAGGAACGGGAGTTGTCAATTCCTATGGTACCACTACCTACTAACGAACGGTGTAGCTAATGTTAATGAATGTATTGTTCCATTTAAGCAAACCAAATGTCATACCAAAATGTAAGCATGTGATGAAAACAATTGTACTAAGTATGTAACAAATGGACATACATAGCATGTGACGTGAAACAAATGTACTAAGTATGCACACAATGGACATACAAAGCATGAAATGTAATGTAATGTAAAACAATGTACTAAGTATGCACACAATGGACATACATAGCATGAAATGTAATTAAATCATGTACTATAATGTACTAATGAACATAGCAGGTATATGATGTGAAAACATGGAAAGCATGAAAGTAACAAGTAGGCACATGTGTTCCACCCCAAAACGTTTTGAAAACAGTAAAAGAGGGGGTTCTATGTACTCACTTGAGATTGCTCAGAAGTCCTAAGATAACCACCAAGCAATGCTAGAGATCACGGAATCAAACGGCACCTAATATAGGTAACTATGTTAATAAACCGGACCTAAGTCGGAGGATTAGATAGAATGAGGGTTCGTAAACCAAACGAGTATGGAGACTCGTGTCATATGGTTTAACAAAGCCTACATACTAAATGAAACCTAACCTAAGTGCTTACGACCCATTACGACCCGTTTAGGTAGCTTATGCTACTTTAACGCGCCGTTCGCGTGAAACGCGTTCGGACCGCCTAACTAGTCCTATGACAAGTAAAATATGCCTTATCATGTTTAATATTGTTGATAAATCAGTTTAGAGGTCATAGGTTATGTTACATATGTTTAAAATGAATTTTGGCATCGAAGGGGTATTTTGGTAATTTACCTAAGGCATATAAACTACCTATCATACAACTACTCAAACGATGCGACCATAAGGTATAACCTCGAAAGGTTATTCCCTATATACTATGGTCACCTAATGTGCTTGGTCGGATCCTAATGATCGACCAAACGGGTCGGGTTCGAAAGTATAAGCGATTGTTTAGATCGCTTACCTTACGACCCTACAAAAGCACTAAACTAAAAGTGACGAGCTAAGCATGTTAAAACATGCTTAACTAAGTTTAGAAAACAGGTTTGGTATCAAAACAAACGGTTTTGATACCCATGAGTAGTTTGGTTACAAAATACGCAAGAATGCACATTTTGGCCGAAACTACGACTCGTCACTGAGCCTAGATAACGTGGTAATCAGTAGGTATAGTCACTAGGGACTATAACCATCGTGATCACGCTCACGTTATGAAGTTCAAACGAACTTCGCATTGACCATAAACTGGTCAATGCAGAAAGTCAAACAAAGTTTGACTTTCGGACTCGAAAAGCAATAAAAGAACGAAGGAACACTTACAAAGGGTCCCCGAAAGCTAATCTTGATCCAAGTAGCTCAGGTGTGAAACAATGGTTTCAACTTAGAGCTTCTCAAATCAGATTTGTGAGGAATGAGTGAAGTTGAGGTGGGTATTTATAGTAAATGGACAACCGTTAGGATCGTTTCTTGAATAAAGTGATCGAATCTCATCCGTACAAGTGTTGGAATGTTGTGGTAGCTCATTTTGCCCCCACCACCAGTTATTGACAAGTGGCATTGGCCTTTGGGGTGTTTGAAAGCCATTAATCAGCAGCCAAAACAATTTTCTGCATCTGACCCCTGCTTGCGCACCGCAACACATATGACCTTACGGTGCGCAAGCACCTTGCAGACCTGATACTTTAAAAAATGGCAGAACAGGCCCCTGTGCGCGTATCGTCATTTTTGGCACTTCTAACACCCGTCAAACCCATTTTTAAGCTTTATAAGGATGTTAAAGTATAGGGAACATGAAACATGCTCAAAAATATGCCGTATGTCAGTTCGTTTGGTCGTACGATCGCGATGTTCGGTTAATTACGACGGAATGCGCATAAGCGCGAAAAACGATCCAAATGGCGTGACGAATGGATTTTTCTTATGCCAAACACTAAAATAAAATATTTTAGTGCTTACATAAATTTTTGGATGTCCGGATGTATTCAGAACGTAAGTTATGCGCGAAAATGCAAACTTATGCACTTTTTGACGCTTTTAGTCCCTGAATGACCCTAAAGTTTATTTTAGCACACCGAACCCCTCAAGGCCTATTTCTAAGCTATATAAAGGATATTTATGGTGTGTTTAACTTATGGTCATGTTCCGGAATGTTCGTTACAGTTCAAATTGGCATACTTTCGCAGTTTGTCAAGTTTAGTCCCTGTAAGCGAATTAACTTATTTTTGCTATACCAAAGCCTTTAAAACTTATTTCTAAGTTATGTAAAGGTTATTTAAGGTATGTTAAGTATATGTTGAAGTTCCGGAGTATTTTTCGCATTAAACTGGTTATGTTTACGCACCAGTTTGCGTATAACTCTCCAGAAAGCGATATAGAGTTTGAAATTGAGCAAAAGTCAAAACATGAAAAATGTAAAACATAACCAAACAAACATTGGGATCAAATAACATTGTTTTATTGATAACTGATCTGTTCACAATGATTACAAGCACAGATGTTACATCAGACAATGGAACAGAGTTTAAGAATTCAAAAATTGAGAGCTTTCTTGTAAGTAAAGGAGTCTCTCATGATTTTTCTGCTCCCAGAACACCTCAACAGAATGGGGTAGTTGAAAGAAAAAATAGGACCTTGGTAGAAGCTGCCAGAACCATGCTTGCTTATGCTAAAATGCCCACTCATTTTTGGGTAGAAGCAATAGCAAATGCCTGTTTTACCCAAAACAGAACCATAATCAACAAAAGGCACAACAAAACACCTTACAACATTATCAATGGAAGGATACCAAGTGTAAAATTTTTTAATACATTTGGTTGTAGATGTTTTGTTTTCAATGATTTTGAAAGCCTTGAGAAATTTGACAGAAAAGTAGATAAAGGTATTTTTCTTGGTTATTCTTTGTCCTCAAAAGCATATAGAATTTTTATTCTCAACACAAGGACAATCAGAGAAAGTCTGTATGTTTCTTTTGATGACTCATCAGAAACTGAAGTTTCAGATGAATACATGAAAGAAATAAATTTTTCTGACAAACACGAAAATTATGAACATCTCTTTGAAATGATAACTGAAGAATTCTTAGAACATGATAAATCTCTCACAAACAAATCAATAGATATTTCATGTACTAATCTTGCAGAACAAATGAATAGTGAATCAGGAGTCTTGAATCAACATCAAAATCAGCAAAATTCTGTTACACTAAACACAACTAAAGCAACTGTTCAGGGGGAAACTTCAAATCCATCAGAACCAATAACTTTTCACAATAAGTTAAGATGGATCAAAGGACATGTTCATTCTGACATCATTGGCAATCCAGCTGATGGTGTAAGAACAAGATCTGCAACTGCACATGAGTGTGCATTTGTTGGGTTCTTAAGCAAAATAGAACCTAAATCTATCAAAGAAGCTCTAAATGACTCAGACTGGATTCAAGCCATGCAAGAAGAGCTTTATCAATTTGAAAAGAGCAAGGTATGGGATCTAGTACCCAAGCCAAATGACAAATCTGTCATAGGCTCAAAATGGGTATTCAGAAACAAATCTGATGAAAATGGCATAATCACCAGGAACAAAGCAAGGTTAGTGGTCAAAGGTTATTGTCAACAAGAAGTTATTGATTATGATGAAACCTTTGCACCAGTAGCTAGATTAGAAGCTGTAAGAATTTTTCTTGCTTATGCTGCATCCAAAGATTTCAAAGTTTATCAAATGGATGTAAAATCAGCTTTCCTGAATGGTAAAATTGAGGAAGAAGTTTATGTGCAGCAACCAGAAGGCTTTGTTGATCCAAAATTTCAAAATCATGTTTACAGATTAAACAAAGCCTTGTATGGTTTGAAGCAAGCTCCTAGAGCCTGGTATGAAACACTATCAAACTTCTTACTCAATTCTGGGTTTACCAAAGGTACTATTGACACAACATTTTTCTCAAAACACACAAAGGGCATACTTTGCTGGTCCAGATATATGTTGATGACATTATATTTGGATCAACTAATGAAAAATTCTATAAAAAGTTTCAAAAGTTAATGACCAGCCATTTTGAAATGAGTATGATGGGTGAGTTAACCTTTTTCCTAGGGTTACAAGTAAAACAAAGAATTGATGGAATATTTTTGAGTCAGTCAAAATATGTGACAACAATTCTACAAAAATACTCACTTGAAAACTGCTCTATTTCAAAAACTCCCATGGAAACAGGGAACAAATTAGATTATGATAAAGATGGAATAAGTGTAGATATCAAAACATATAGGGGGATGATAGGATCATTGCTTTATTCAACTGCAAGCAGACCAGATATTATGTTTGCAACATGCTTTCTGGCCAGATATCAATGTGATCCTAAAGAATCCCACCTAAAAGCGGTAAAAAGGGTTTTTAAATATCTAAAAGACACATCAGATCTTGGTCTCTGGTATCCTAAGGATACAAACCTTGAACTAATTGCATACACAGATGCAGATTATGCAGGGTGCAAGATTGACAGAAAAAGCACATCTGGTGCATGTCAAATATTGGGAGAAAAATTGGTATGTTGGGCAAGCAAGAAACAAAACTGTGTTGCCACATCAACAGCAGAATCAGAATATGTTGCAGCTGCAAGTTGCAGTTCACAAGTGCTGTGGATGCAAACTCAACTAAAAGATTATGGAGTAAATTTGACAAAAATACCAATTCTATGTGATTCAAAGAGTGCTATTGCAATAACAGAAAATCCAGTTCATCACTCAAGAACCAAACACATAGATGTTAGATATCACTTCATAAAAGATCATGTGGAGAAAGGTAACATAGAAATGTATTTTGTTCCAACTGAAAACCAAATTGCTGATATCTTTACAAAACCTCTTGATGAAAAGAGACACAATTTTTTGATCAGCAAACTTGGCATGGTTAATTTAAATGAGGAAGATTTTTCAGAAAACACAATGACACAAATTAAAAACCAAATTGATGAACATCAAAATTCTGACAATCAAAGAACAAATCAACTGGTTTCTGACAAAGAAATCCATCAATCTGATGGAACATCAGAAAATCTGATGAATCATCAATAAACGATGTTTTATCAGAAAATCTGAAGAAATATCATAAAATCTGGTGAAATCATCAGAATTCCTGATATAAAATCAGAAACCTTGTTGAAACAACAGAATGATCAGTAATCTTCTTACACTTCCATCTTCATACATATTCCACATGTGCATAGTTTGTTTTTGTATTTTTTTTTCTTTCTTTAAAAAAAACAAAAAGGGTGAAAAGTTACATGCATTAAGTTAAAATCTCAATATAGCAGAGAAAATCAACAGTCAATAAAAAATTTGTGGCAAATTTTTGGCAGATTATTGAAATTTTTTTTCAATGCATGCAACGTCATTTTTTTTCATAAGAAGCTTAAGAGGCACGTAGGCACTAAAATGATTAGGAGCTATGAAAGTAGCTGCCTAGCTATTCAATGCTTACTCACACATAGGGGTCTTGTAGACTGTCATATTCTCACTGCAACTACAACAGATATCGTCTTAATTGAAGAGATTGAAATGAAAATGAAATTCTTGGGAACTTTGGATGATAATAACATTTATGGCACAACTATCGCTTTCACCTATAAATATTAACATCCTGAAAAAGACTTTCTTCACCAAACAAATCTTCTCTTCAAAAGCCCTTCATCAAAAAATTTCTTATTCTAAAATGGGTCGCCCAAAAATGATGAAAGTAACACAATTCCCTCTCCCGCTACACAGACATCATAATCTCAGACTTAGATCTAACTTGGAAGGACCTGCATGGGAGAACTGCAGGTATGTGTATAACATGATCATGCGAAGTCCCTTGGGTTTCGCTATATCTACACATGTCACCATCTATCCAAAACTTCTTCAAGAGTTCTGGTGGAACTCTGAAATCATTTTCAGTGGCACTTCCATGTGGATAGAGAGTGAGGTTATGGGGGTCAAAATTACCCTAAAGGAGGAAACACTCAGAAATGTCCTCCAACTGGGTAATGATCATGAAAACAAATTCCTGGATAAGGCAGATGTGAAACAGACCTTGACAGAAATGGGCTATCATACATACAACTCGTCAAGGGCGGTTAGCAAATCTGGTTTTATACCACCTTTCCTGTTTTTGGTAACACAGCTCAGTGTCTGCTTCTCCAAGAAGATTGGACACTTCAACGGGCTATCCCATAGGATGATGGAAGTGATTCATGCTGTTGTACAGGAAAAACCTTACAACTTCTCTAAGTTTCTCATGAGAGACCTAGAAGCAAACATTCACGACCGTCAACTTTTTCTGATCTACCCTCGATTCGTAACCAAGGTGATTACAAGTCAGCTGGACTTCGGAGGAGTAAGAAGCTGCTATCCAAGGGCCGTGCTGACTCTTCAAGAAAACATAAGTGATCCTACCCTGGTGCCATCAACGAATCACACTGGTCGAATAACAAGTCTCTGGTTATATGTGAAGTGCATGTACAACGTGCTGGAGGATGAGGAGTAGGTATTGTTTACTTGTTTTTGTCATTTGTTATTCTTGTTTGTGCTTGAATGATATTTTTTTTTCTTAAAAAAAAAACCAACACAAAAACATAACAATAGATCTAGGGGGAACTAAAACAACAGGTCTGATTAAAACAAGGGAAATCTGGTAAAACCTAAAAAGAAATCTGATAGATTTAGTGAAACTCAGAAAATCTGATGGTCAATCAGAAAACCTGGTATAAAATCAGAAAACCAAATGATTCATCAGAATCTGTTCATACATCAGAAAATTCTCACATTTACCAGAAAATCTGATAAAATATCAGAAAAATCAAACTGTGATCAGTCAAATCTCTTGACAACCAGGAAGTCTGACAAACCAATAGAAAAACATTGTCTTTAACCAGATTCAAAGAAACTTAGTACCAACAAAAGTTTTTGAAATAAGTTTCTTTCAAAACATTTTTTCTGAGGACTAGAACAAGCTGCATGACAAACACTTCCTGAAAATCAGAACAAAGGTGTGGAGTTCAGAATTGCAATGTAAGAAAAATCCTTAAACTCTACTTATTCCCTCTCATCTCATAAAAAAATTGCTGATTCTATTTCTACATATGAATCAAATGCATTCTGATGAAATATGAAGAAAATCCATCTCTCAAAGTTTTATGTAAAGATTTTCTGATATAAATCATCAAGAGAAAAGGTTGGGAAGATACAAAATCTCAAAAGGAGTTTCATTGGACCTTTTGAAACAAAAAGGGTCCCACATGGAGAAAAGGTGCAAGTTGGACATATGTGTCTATCCAATAAATCATTGGAATCTCTGATTTTCGTTGATATTAAATTAGAGATAAACCAAAGGTTTTCAAAAACGGTTGTTTTGCAAACGGATTGCAAACAAATTTAAAATATCATTTAAGGTGTTAATAATCACCTTGAACTCAAACAACCTACGGGAAACACTCAAAGATCTCTGTTTCAAAACATCATAAATATCCCATTAAAAAACAGAGACTTCCACCTTCAACCTTCAAACTCAAAACCCTAAAAACCTTTTGCGAAAACAAAAACTCAAATTCTCAATGGCTTCCATCAACATCAATATGCCACCAATTGAACACTCTGTTCCCTTCATCACCGAAGCAGAATTTCTTCCATTAAAAAGCAACAATGAAGCGATGAACGATGATATTGAAGAATATGATGCAAAGTGTCAGATTCTGATTGAATTCTTAACCAGATGTCCAATAGCTCAAGCTCTTACAAAGACCAGAGAGGTACCAGAAAATTTTTTACAGCAAGTTATAAAGACTCTCATACTTTCGAATTAAACAGAGCTCACAGCACATGTGTGGGGAGATATCTTCATTACAATCTCACCGGAGAAATTAAGGGAAAGTTTGGAACTACCCTTAAGTCAAAGCTATGAAGATATACCAGAAAAGGAAGTTATGTTCTCACTACTTGATGCAGTAATGGGTTACAAGACAAAGATCTTAAAAAACAATGAATTCAAGAGAAAACAGCTACCTGCCTTCTGGCAAGCATTAATGGAAATTTTGAACAAGTGTTTATCATCAAAAATTGGAGGTACAGATCAGATAAATATGAATGTTCTAACAATTATGTTCAGTCTCATTAGTGGATTGAATATTGATTTTGGAACAGAAACATTTAATCTGATCAGAAGATCAATCCTGACTAAAACTGGAAGGATAGATTCTCATCTACCTTTTCCTAGATTTCTGTCAATCATAATTTCTGATGCATTTTCTGAAAGGAATCTAGAAATTCCAGCTTCAGAAAATATGTGGAAAACAGAAATCATGAGACCTTGGAATGATGGAGGGTCTTGGAAGCCAGATCATGATGTGCCTGTTCTGTCAGAAAGAATGATGAATCTCATACCAGAAGACTCACCTTACAGAGCAGAATATCTAAGGATATTGAGCAAAAAGGCAGAAAATAAAGAAGTTTTTGAAAGTGTATCCCCCATGGAGCATGATGCACAAGAGTCAAGCATACCAAGAATGGAGCAGCAGGGTGAATCAGATCCTCACCCAGCTGATGAAGATGTGAACATGAGTCCTGTGGCAGAAGAACATCATGCTGAAGACTTACATATGGGAGAAACAGGTGCACAACACTCAAAACTAAACATATTTCATAATTCTGAGAGTGACTCTGATGATTCAATTCAAGGAAAATTTGAAATTTTACATAGAGGCAATGTTTCTACAAAACAAAATGTGAGTGGAACCAATGACCCATTTTCTGAATCAGATTCTGAAGAAGAAAATGTGGTAACAACAGGTGGAGATCAGTCAACTGATCAAGGAAGCCTAGGTGAGAAAATTAAAAGTTTCTCAACAACTCATGGAGAACCTGAAAAGGTTCAAGGATATGAGGAAAACCAGAACTTGAATGTGTTTCAATTTTCTGGTGAGTGTATAGAGAATTTGGAATATTTCAATCCTCTTAACCTCAAAACAGCAGAGAATGTGTTTTTTGCTGGTATTGGAGCATCTGTTGTTCCTCTTATTACCCAAGGACACAAATCTATGTCAACTGAACAATCACATAAGGAGCCTGAAGAAACAACTGCTGATAGTACTGAGAAAACAGCCACAGAAGATAAGCTTGATCTGATATTGAAGGAAATCAAAAATCAAAGATCAGACATCTAAGTATTATCAGAAACTGTCAAAGCAGTGCAGAAGCAAACAGAAGACAACCCTGCAGCTCTCAACAAATTGCAAAAGTTATCAGAAAACAAAGAGAGCTCACCAGAATTCAATAACGCTCTCAATGAATTGCAAGAAATCAAGAAACAGATGGCTAAGGCTGCAAGTGCTGGGGAAAGCTTAAGTTCAGGAAAAATCCTTGGAGAAATTCAGTTCCTCAGAGCCAACAACAGCAGCATGGCTGAGGCTCTTGAAAAGCTGATAGTGGAATTGTCTGTACAGAAAAATCAGAATAAGATGGAATTTCAGAAAATGAAGAAACAAGAAGAATCAAATACTCAAGCTCTTGCTAATGTTCATCTGTTAGTAAAGAGGTTAGAGTACAATGTTGCCAGACTGGCAAAAGTTGATATTCATGAACTGAAAGCCTCAATTCCACAAGAGAAACAAGTAGGAGAATCAGAAACTCCTCAACAACAACCAGAAACCACTCAACAAGATCAAACCAAACAATCAGAAACCTCAACAACTCAAAAACATAAGTTACTCATGGGTCCTCCTCCTAGCAAGCCAAAGTTACTCATGGGTCCTCCACCAAACATCTCAAAGACAGATACTTCAAGGGTGCAACAGAAAGAACATGTTCCAGTTCAGTCATCTTCCACAGCTCTCACAGGAGAAACAAAGTTCAATATAAAGATGGATACAAAAGAGAAGAGAAGAATGGAACATGAAGTGACCTCCTCAAAAAGGCCAAGAAAAGAGATGATAGAAGATTCGGATGGGAACATCAAAGAAATGGAAGTGCTGAAAGGTGATTTACACACAATTATGTACCCTGAAGAACACCTAAAGCACTACTACTGGAAAGGTCCAGAAGACAACCCAAATAGGCCACTATCTTCAATGAGTAAAGGTATTGTTGAATTAAGGAACAATGGAAGCTGGGAAATTCTGCACAAACAAATGACCAATCCAATAGTATCTATTGAAAGAATCGATACTTTGACCACTGGAGGAGGTATCTTAGGCAATGAAGGACAGAAAAAGTATACCTTGATCAGAAAAGATAACAGTGAACAAAAGGTTACTGATGGAAATCTGGCTGATGATATTCACCCAATGGGTATAGTCAAAATGAAGAATATCATTGATAGAGATAAAAGTGGTTCAGTTGTGATCAGAAGAGCCCTTGACAGCATCAAAAGTGCAGGAGCAAAGTTATACAAAAGGGCTGCACTGGCAGACTTTGATCTGTGTATCAATTTTGAGTATAGCAACAAGGTGCTGATTCCTCCTCCCAACAACACAATTCCAGCTGAAATTCCCTCTAAACTAGTAAGAATTGGAGCAATCTTTGACAAACCAAAAATGTGCGTAGTCTTCAAAGATGCTCATGATGAGAAAGCTCTATTCAGAATCAGTGAAATATGCAGGTATTCAAATCAAACTCTGAAATACATAAAGAACTGCGTGAATGAAAAGCAAGAGCAGCTCAAAAAGAAGGGAAAGAACAATGAACAGCTGAGAAAAACAATTGAAGATTGCATTGATAAATGGATGGAATCCAGAAGATGGTACAAAGAACTATACAAGGAAACTCAAAAGGCAATTGATTACAAGAAAAGACTGAAACCATGAGATAAATACAGAAGTGGAGTGAAGATCAATTGATGATTTGATGAGACTAAATTTCTGCTTTTGAGAACAATATGTTACAGTTGTCTGTTTTGAACGTTGGTTGGTTTGATTATGTTTTTGTTTCTGAATTTAGTTGTTTGAACTTTCTCTTTCAAGAATTAGTTGAAGTTGTTTATGTTAGATATAGATAGTTCATTTTCTTACAATACTTAGGGGGAAACTGTTAGGAAACTTTATTTGTAAGTATTGAAGAAAATCAGATTCAACTGGATCTATGAAGAAGATGACAGTCCTGAAGATCACAAAAGGAAGAAGATCAGATAGGACAACTGAAATGAACAACATCTACTTCAAAGAATCACAAGTTGATCAAGAGCTGAAGAAGATTATCAGAGAAGGTCACTTCTGATGGATCTGATAATATTTTTGATGAAATATCATCAGTTTCTGACGATTCTGATCATCAGATTTTCTGATGATTTGTTCACCAGAATTTCTGATGAAGTGGTTTATTAGAAATTCTGATGAATACCCCACTTGTCAAAAAATCAGCTCTATCCTGCCACACTTACCGAAGCAAGTTGACATTATTGGATATCATGATGACAAAGGCAACTTGAATGTTGGATTCAATGAATATGTCAAATGGCTACTTTTTGCAGGACTTATTGCATGAATAAACAAATGTTTATTCATGTACCCAGCCTTCTATAAATAGAAGGCTCACCATGGAGAAGACGATGAGTTAAGCTTAGCAATCATACATACTACAAAACTCCATTGCCCTCTCACCCACAGAATTCAAGATTTGTTTGTATTAGATAATAATCTTACAATCACCTTGTAAACTATTTTGTTTCAAAGTGATATAAACTTGATAATTCTGTAGGCCTTGTTTCTTGAAAGTCTGATTTCCATTTCCGCACATCTTTTTCACATCTACTGAAATCACTTGCCATAT
Source organism: Helianthus tuberosus (assembly GCA_030545235.1). NCBI lineage: Eukaryota > Viridiplantae > Streptophyta > Magnoliopsida > Asterales > Asteraceae > Helianthus > Helianthus tuberosus. Next base: position 13,437 of record JARYGA010005888.1, read on the forward strand.
TACGTGAAAAGAAGTTTTTAAGTCCAAATTGGGACCAACAAGTTTGATGAATTCTTGTGTTTTGAGTTCACATCAAATGAATCTTAAAAACATATGAAAGTTCGAGTATAGAAAACTGGTATGTAAAGCGTCAAACATCTATGTGGTATTGTGAAAATGCATACATTCAAGCCTTGTGACTGTGGTGATAAACCTTTAAACAAATTAAAGGTCAATCTGTGTTATGTTTATCGAATTCGGTCATTCCTTCCATCCAAACATACCTAGGATGTCAGGAACGGGAGTTGTCAATTCCTATGGTACCATTACCTACTAACGAGCGGTGTGATCAAAGTTAATGAATGTATATGGTCCCACTTAAACAAACCAAATGTCATACCCAAAATGTAAGCATGTGATGAAATGAAAATGTACTAAGTATGCGGCAAATGGACATACATAGCATGCGATGTAAAACAAATGTACTAAGTATGATGAACATACATAGCATGAAAAGGTAATGTAAAACAATGCACTAGGTATGCAACAAAGGACATACATAGCAAAAACACAATGAAATCATGTACTATAAGTGTACTAATGAACATAACAATCATAAGATATGAAAACATGGAAAGCACGAAAGTAACAAGTAGGCACATGTGTTTCACCCCAAAACAGTTTGAAAACAGTAAAATAGGGGTCTATGTACTCACTTGAGATTGCATAGAAGTCCTAGGATAACCACCAAGCAATGCTAGAAGATCACGGAATCAAACGACATCTAATATAGGTAACTACATTAATAAACGGACCTAATCGGAGGATCGGGTAGTACGAGGGTTCGTAAACCAAATGAGTGTGGGAACCCATGTAATATGGTTTAACAAAGCCTACATACTAAAACGAAACTTATCCTAAGTGCTTTTGACCCGTTACGACCCGTTTAGGTAGCTTATGCTACTTTAACGCGTCGTTTGCGTAAAACGCGTTCGGACCGCCTAACTAGTCCTATGACAAGTAAAATATGCCTTAACATGTTTAATATTGTTGTCAAATCAGTTTATATGTCAAAAATTATGTTACATAGGTTTAAAATGAATTTTGGCGCAAAAGGGCATTTTGGTAATTTTCCTAAGGCATATAAACTACTTATCATACAACTACTTAAATGTCGTGATCATAAGGTATAACCTCGGAAGGTTATTCCCTATACAACTATGGTCACCTAGTGTGTTTGGTCGGATCCTAATGATCGACCAAATGGGTCGGGTTCGAAAGTATAAGCGATTGATTAGATCGCTTACCTTTACGACCCTAGACAAGCACAAATCTAAAAGTGACGAGCTAAACATGTCAAAACATGTTTAACGAGGTTTAAAAACAGGTTTGGTATAAAAAAAAACGGTTTTGATACCCACAAGTAGCTTGGTTACAAAATACGCGAGAATACGCATTTTGGCCGAAACTACGGCTCGTCACTGAGCCTAGATAACGGGGTAATCAGTAGGTATAGTTACTAGGGACTATGACCATCGTGATTACGCTCACGTTATGAAGTTCAAATGAACTTCGCATTGACCATAAATTGGTCAATGCAGAAAGTCAAATGCAGTTTGACTTTAACGCTAAAACGAAAGAAAAGAACGAAAGAATACTTACAGAGGGTCCCCGCAAGTATTTGATCCGATTTACCCTCAGGTATGAAGTATGAACTCCAACTTAGAGGGCCAAAATCAGATTCAAATTGTGGGTTGCAACAAATGAAGGGAAGGGGTATTTATAGATATGGTAGAGCCGTTAAGATCGTTCCTCGTTAACCAAGATTCAATCCTAGCCGTACACATCGAGTCCATAGATTTACAAAACCAGGGGAGCCCCTAGAAATGCCCCAAAACCATGTGCAAAGGTGCCTAACAGCTGGAACAGGCTGGAAATAGCTGGAAACATGATTCTGATATCTGGAACCCGCTTACGGACTGCAAGGAGAAGTGCGTACGGTCCGTAAGGGCCCTGCAGACCAGCCAAGTTTGAAAAATGGCAGAACAGGCCCCTGAGTGCGTATCATTGTGTTTTGGCACTTCTAACACCCGTCAAACCCATTTTCAAGCTCCATAAGGATGTTATAACATGGGGAACTTGAAATATGCTCAGAAATGTCCCGGATGTCGGTTCGTTTGGCCGTACGGTTGCGTTGTTCGGTTATTTACGACGGAAATCGTAACGAACGCGTGTACGATCCAAAATGCGAAACGAATGGAGTTTTAGCATTCCAATCACTAAAATATAATATTTTAATGATTACATAAATTTTTGGATGTCCGGATGTATTCAGAAAGTAAGTTATGCGCGAAAATGCAAACTTGTGCACTTTTTGACGCTTTTAGTCCCTGAATGAGTATAAAGTTTGTTTTAGCACACCGAACCCCTCAAAGCCTATTTCTAAGCTATGTAAAGGATATTTAGGGTGTGTTTAACTTATGGTCAAGTTCCGGAATGTCCGTTACAGTTCAAATCGGCATACTTTCGCAGTTTGTTGATTTTAGTCCCTGTAAGCGAATAAACTAGATTTTGTCATACCAAAGCCTTCAAAACTTATTTCTAAGTTATGTAAAGGTTATTTAAGGTATGTTAAGCATAAATTGATGTTCCGGAGTATTTTTCGCATTAAACTGATTACGTTTACGCACCAGTTTGCGTATAATCCTCCAGAAAGCGATACAGAGTTTGAAATTGAATAAAAGTCAAAACATGGAAAACATCAAACATAAACAAACATACATTGGGATCAAATAACTTTATTTCATTAATAACTGAATTGTTTACAATGATTACAAGCACAGATGTCACAATAATCAAGCGTAAATTTAAGTAAAATCCATACCTTTAGTGTTGATGAACAAGAAAAACTAAGAAAAGATGTAAAGCAAGAAACTTGATGGAGACCCTTCAAAAACCCGAAATTTTACGCCCAGAAATCTTGCAAATGAGAAAGAGTTGATGAAAACCATGATAGGGGTTTTGTTCCTCTCGAAAAATTACACAAGATGGACTCCAGAATCAGGTGAATTGGTGAAGATTTGAGGGAGTTATGAGAGTATGAAGATCTAGGGTTCTTGAGTGAGAGGGAAGAAGATGAAGTGAAAAGGTGGGTTAGGAGAGAGAGAGAGCAGTGGTTTTTGGAAGGAAGTAATGATGTGGGATAGTTGTGGGCCGAAAATATGGTGTAAGTTGGGTTAGAATTGAGTTTATTTGGGTGGAAAGGAGTTTTGATTCGGGTTTATACACAAACGAATGAACCAGCGCCGCAAACAAAACTACAGCCCGTCGCCGACGGGTTCTACAAAATAGATCTCTGTGGCGAAGCCTTAAATGGCTGTTTACGGGGACAATGTGCCGACGACACTTTTGAGGGCTCGTCCCGGACGGGTTTATACCCCGTCGCTGACGGGTGCTACTTTTCAACTTTTTAATTTTTCAATTTTTTTTTATTTTTTATATTATTTTGTAGAAAATAGGAGGAAAAATATGGACTTTTTGTAAAGGGACTATATACATTAAAAATTTCTAAAAATTATTAAAAATCTTTTTGTAAATTTTTATAAGTTAAAATTTGAAAACACGAAAACGTTAACGGCCCTACCACCCCCCAAAAAGTCGTGTATTGTCCTCAATGCACATAACAAAGTCTAAAAACATACCTTACGTCTTCATGACTCGTTCGGAATATCCGGACTTCACATAATCAAAAGGGGTTAGTATGAAACGAAAACGATTATATCCAAAACACTCAAACAATTAAAAAATTATACATAACTCTACACAAAATGTTACCGGTCCTTTTTAGTCGACCTCATAAACCGGAATGCTTACCACGAAGCTTACCGATTCCTTGTTTTCATCCACTTTTTCATTACCATCGAGGAACGGTTTTAGCCGATGGCCATTAACCATTTTCCGTGACCCATCCTTCGGGTCCTCGATTGTAACATCTCCCAATTGTCCGACCTGGGTGATCACATAGGGTCCCATCCATTTGCTTCGGAGCTTTCCGGGAAAAAACTTGAGTTTCGAATTGTAGAGCCATACCTTTTGCCCAATCTCGAACTCTTTCTTCCTCAACTTAGCATCATGCGCCTTCTTCATCCCATCTTTGTACTTGGACGCGCATTCATATGCCATTTCCCTTAGCTCCTCCAACTCGCATAGCTTAAGTTTCCGTTCCTTACCTGCATCATCATATTGAACATTAACTTCTTTAATAGCCCATAATGATTTATGCACAAGTTAAACCGGTAAGGTGTAGTGCCAATGGGTGTCTTATGTGTCGTACGGTAGGCCCATAAAGCATCGTTCAACTTGATTGACCAATCCTTACGGTCCGCCCGCACGGTCTTTTGCAAAATCTCTTTGATTTGCCGATTTGACACCTCTACTTGCCCGCTTGTTTGCGGGTGATAGGGGGTTATGGTCAACACCAAACCGTTTTAAAAGTTTTCCAAACCGAAAGTTTTTAAAATGAGATCCTCCATCACTTATGATAACACGAGGAATCCCAAACCTTGAGAAAATATTGGTTTGAACAAACTTACAAACTACGGAATGGTCGTTCGTCTTGGTGGCTATTGCTTCGACCCACTTTGACACGTAGTCAACGGCCACCAAGATATATAAATTGCCATAAGAATTGGGGAATGGGCCCATGAAATCAATACCCCACACATCGAAAATGTCGACTACGAGGATTGGTTGCATGGGCATCTCATCCCTTTTTGAAATACCCCTAGTTTCTGGCACTCTACACAATTCTTGGAAAACTCAAATGCATCTTTAAAAATAGTTGGCCAATAAAGGCCACTGTTCAACACTTTATGACTCATTTTGTGGCCACTAAAATGGCCACCACATGCAAGTGAATGTAGATGCTTTAACACGCTCGTAATTTCCTTATCATCTATGCATCTTCTAATCACTTGGTCCGCACACTCTTTCCACAAGTGCGGTTCTTCCAACCTGTAATACTTAATTTGAGACATGAAATGTTGCCTCCTCTGTCTATCCCAATGTGGCGGTAAGTCACCTGTAACAAGGTAATTCACAATGTTAGCATACCACGGTAACTTATCTAATTTCATAATATGCTCATCGGGAAAAGACTCATTGATCTCTAAAGATTTAGGATCCTCCTCAACCATCAATCGGGACACATGGTCCGCTACCACATTCTCGGTACCCTTTTTGTCCCGTATCTCCAAATCAAACTCTTGGAGCAACAACACCCATCGGATAAATCTCGGTTTGGCATCTTTTTTCTCCATGAGGTAACTAACAGCAGTGTGATCAGAATAAATAATCACTTTACTACCCCATATATATGACCGAAATTTATCCAATGCATATACCACCGCGAGTAGCTCTTTTTCGGTGGTGGTGTAATTCAATTGTGCATCCAAAAGAGTCTTACTGGCGTAGTATGTGGCAACGGGTTTCTTGTCAACCCGTTGTCCCAACACGGCCCCCACCGCATAATAACTTGCATCGCACATAATTTCAAATGGTAGAGACCAATTTGGCGATTGCAATATTGAGGCCTCAACTAATTTTTCCTTTAAACTGTTAAACGCGTTTTTGCAATCTTCATTAAAATCAAACGGTTGATCTTTTAACAACAAGTTACACAAAGGCTTGGTTATGTCACTAAAACCCTTAATAAACCGTCGATAAAAACCCGCATGACCTAAAAATGACCTAACACCTTTAACACTCGTGGGATACGGCAAAGTGGATATAACTTGTACCTTTGCACAATCGACCTCTATCCCACGACTCGACACCACGTGTCCCAACACGATTCCCTCTTGAACCATAAAATGGCTCTTTTCCCAACTCAAGACCAAACTAGTTTCTACACACCTTTTTAGCACTTTGTCTAATTGGTCCAAACAAACCTCGAATGACGACCCAAAAATTGAGAAATCATCCATGAAGATTTCCAAAGACTTCCCCACCATATCTGAAAAGATTCTCATCATGCACCTTTGGAAGGTGGCGGGGGCGTTACATAGTCCAAACGACATTCGCCTAAATGCGAAGGTACCGTATGGACAAGTAAACGTTGTCTTTGCTTGATCTTCTGGATGGATGGTAATTTGATTATAACCAGAATAGCCATATAAAAATCAATAAAATTGTTGCCCCGATAATTTCTCAACAATTTGGTCAATAAACGGTAAAGGAAAATGATGTTTGGAAGTTGCGGTATTCAACTTCCTATAATCAATACAAATTCGCCACCCGGTTACCGGCCGAGTGGCTACCTCTTTACCTGCGTCATTTTTGACGACTTGTATACCCGCTTTCTTCAGAACCGTCTGCGTTTGGCTCACCCATTGGCTATCCAAGATCGGATAAATGATACCCGCATCAAGCCATTTCAACACTTCCTTTTTCACCACCTCATACATATTCGGATTCAATCTCTGTTGTGCATCTCAAACGGGAGTCACACTTTCTTCCGTGATGATTTTATGCATCACCACCGAGGGACTAATACCCTTCAAATCAGCAACGGTCCATCCAATTACCGCCCGATTGGTGACCAAACCACCCATTAACTTCTCCTCTTGCTCCTCGGTTAAGTTTGATGCAATGATACCCGGGAGTGTATTGCCTTCACCAACATAAGCATACTTGAGATGCTTCGGCAATGCCTTCAATTCAACCTCCGGAGGCTCTACTAATGACGGCTTCAATTTAGTGTCAATGCGCTCCGGTAAACTCTCAACTTGGGGCGTCCATATCGGTTTTCCTTCTTTAACCGCAAGCAGCTCCAAACTCTTCACTTCCTCGTCTATGCTCTTATTTGTCTCTACCTGTGACCTGTCAAACATATAACAATCCTCCATTGTGTTTTCCCCATCTACGACTATGTCGCAAAGAGGTATACACGTGTCAACAATGTCCGCCATATAGCATTCATCATCAACTGAAGGGTTCATAAGTCCGGAAAAAAACATGCAACCTCAACCTTCGATTTCCAAATGTCATGTCAACCTTTCCTGTTTTGCAATCAATTTGAGAATTTGCGGTTGCTAAGAATGGTCGACCCAAAATCACCATAGGTTGCTTTGTTCGGTCCTTGGCCACATAATCAAGTACCAAAAAGTCCACCGGATAGTAAAAATCCTCAATTTTTACTATCAGATCCGAGACAATTCCACGGGGTAGTTTGGGTGTCAAATCGGCTAACACCACGGTGGTATTTGATGACTGAAGTGGACCAAACTCGTATTGGTCATACAAACTACCTGGTAGAATGCTCACGCTAGCACCAAGATCTAGAAGTGCCTGGTTGATTTTAAAATCGCCTACTTGAATTGAAATGATAGGCGCACCCGGATCTTGGAGCTTAGGTGGAAGTGCACCCGAAAGAATCGAACTCACATTCTCGGTTAAATCTAATTTTTTTAGGAAATTTATGAGTTTGCTTCTGGGTACACAATTCTTTCAAGTACTTAGCATCCGACGGTACTTGTTTGATTGCATCCAAAAGAGGTAAATTAATTTTTACTTGTTTGAAAATTTCCAACAACTCTTCTTGTTGTGGACCTCTTTTGTTTACAACCTTCTTCACGGGTCCCTTCAATGCTTCGGGATAAGGGGCGGTATTAGCCTCCACACCTTTTTCCTTAGCCTTAGGGACGGGGATGGTCACAATGGGAGTATTATTATTCTTTTTTAAATCATTTTTGTTTTGACCCGTTTGATCATCCTCATGTTCATCCTCACTAGCATCTTCCACCACCCCTTCAACAAACTGGGGTGGTGGTGTTTTGACACCATTATCCATGACTCGACCACTACGTAGAGTTATTTTATTAATTGGTACCTCGCGTGTGTTCCTTGAGTTTGACCCTTGATGCTTAGGGTTCACCGTGGTGTCACTTGGAAGCTTTCCCGTGCTTCCTCTTATTTGAGCCATTTCCTACGCGAGTTGGCCCACTTGCTTTGACAATTCTTCATGTGCTTTGTCCCGGATCTCATTCTCTTTCTTGGACTCATGCATCATCGAAAGCATCGCATCCATCTTTGCATTCAAATCATTACCACCCCCTTGGTTGTTTGACCCACTTCCATTATCGCCTTGGTTATTGTAATTTCTTTTATACCCACTTTGGTAGTTGTTGTCCCCACCTTGGTACCCTTGATTGTAATTAAGTTGGTAACCCCCTTGATTACCACCTTGGCGATTTTGGTATGATGACCCGCTTTGATTACCCGATTGAAAATTCGGGTTCATTTGATTTGCAGCATTCCCATACCGGAAGTTAGGGTTATTTCTCGATCCGGGATGATAAGTGTTCGAATTCACATCATTGTTCTTTCTATCCCCGAACACTTGATTTACCTCTTCCGTGTAATCACTCGGTCCCGTTTGGCATTGGTCGGTCCGATGACAATTTCCCCACAATCCTCGCAAACTGCGAATTGCACCGCGTTCACCTCCTTTTTCTTCATACGAGCTAACTCCCGTTCTAGAGTAGAAATCTGATCCTTAGAGTTAGAGTCAAGATCAGGAAGTGAATGGGAAACGGGATGTTTTTTAGCTCTATCGGCCGACTCCTTTGCCTTTGACCTCTTACTCATCCTCTCAAGAAATTCCCAATCATCATCTTCACGATTGCTCAGTAGGGTTCCGTTGCTCGTTGACTCAAGGCGATTCCATGTCTCATCGTCTAAGCCTATTACAAAACATTTAACCAACTCCCACTTTTCGATTTGATGGTGTGGGCATTTCCGAATCAATTCTTTGTATCGAGTGAACGCTTCATGCAACGGGTCACTCGATAGTTGCCTAAACGACCTTATTTCATCCCGCGCATCATCAGTCTTCGCCATTGAGTAGTACTCGTCAAGAAATACTTGTTGCATCTCACCCCACGTCCGAATACTATTCGCCGGAAGTGTGAGAAACCATTTCTTCGCCTTATCTTTTAGCGAAAACTGAAATAATCAAAATTTGACTTCCTCCAATGCAAAATTATGCCCCCGATTGTGCTACATATAGACGAAAACTCTGCCAAATGAGTGTACGGTTCATCATTAGACCTCCCATTGAGATGGGGAAGTATGTTGATGTAGTGAGGCTTGCAATCGAACATCCGTCTTTCACAAACTATTGGAGAGTCGTTATCGGTAACCACCGGTCGAAAACGGTCATTCACTCCATGTGGAGGTTGTTGACGACGCTATGGACCGTTAACATCTTGATCAACCGGCCTTTGATTGTCCCTTCGATCAGCTCCCCTATCACCTCTTTGATTCCCACCTTGATTAACTCTTTGGTTACCTCCTCCCACGAAACGAGGAATCCGGTTAGGGTTAGCATTGTTGTTGTAAAACCCAGCATTCCGGTTCCTTTGATTGTTGTTTCGTGGTTGACGGTTGTTCTCGTAACCGTCATTTCTCGCATTCCCGTACCCATAGTTATCATTCCCCACGAAATTGGCATTTTGATAACCAAACTCTTCATCGTCAAACCCTCTTGCATTGTAAATGTTGTCCCAATTCACATACCCCCAGTCTTCGTCATCAACCCGATCATCGTAATTACCCCCATCATCCGAATATTCCGTATGGACACTCACATGTTCCGGCGATTGGAAACCGGGAACACTAAACGGCTCATCGTCTGGGATAGCGTTTCTCAAATCATCTATATTAAAGAACGGGTCTTCATTCGTGGGATTGCCACGATCTCGATTGCCTCTACGGTCGGAATTGACATTCCGGTCATCGAGGTGAACGGGTAAGGAATTTTGTCTGTGAAGGTTTTGTTGTTGGGGTGTTCTTTGGGTGTTGTTGGGATTTTAGTTTCGGAACGGTGGTGTGGGTGGTCTAGAGTTATTATTACCACCCGATTGCTCTTGAGTTATAGGTTGGACGTTTTGGGCGGGATTGAAATTGCTTTGGTATTGGAATTGGTTCGGATTTTGATTTTGGTTGAGGTTTTGGTTTGAGTTTTGATTTGCCATTGAATCGGTTTCAATGGATGGTGTGAGTTGTGGTGTTTGGGTGTCTTGGTTAGAAGCAAGTGTTGCCTCCAACCGGCTTGCTAAATTCCTTCTTGCAACTCTTTCGATTTCCGGTTCGTAGACTAACGGTGAAGCCCTCCCGGAGCTCCGTGTATGCATGCACTACCTGTAACCTGCACAAGTAACACACCCCGCGTAACAAAGAAAAAGACAAAGTACAAGAAAAGAAATTATGCAAATTAAACAGTTATTCACACAAATTCAAACAATAACCAAACACAAAGAGCACGCACTCCCCAGCAACGGCGCCAAAATTTGATCGAAGTGTCGCGCTCCGGTCAAAGATAATATTTATAAACCCAAATTACCCTTAACAAATAGTTAGTGGTAGCAAGGGGTCGAACCACGAAGAGTATGTGGTTTGTGAATGGATTCGATTGAATTAAAATGAAAGTCACAAATTATGAAGCTTGCTATAATGTTTTTGTATTTTTATTTAGTTGAAAAAGATGTGAATTAGTTTAATTGATTAAAGACTAATGATTAACGATTGCAAGAAAACTTGATTACTAAACAATAATGATAAAAAGGGTTCACACCCGGTTTCGGTAATTGCCAACCTAGGATTTCTACAAGTTTTAGATTCAACTCAATTGTATACGATTAGCGGATTTAGTGCATCGTGACTTAGGTGCCAATAACTATCAACGTTTCGAAAGACGGACAAGAATGCACTTTGTAATCAACACAAGTAAAACCTAACCATGACAACGCATAACTACACATAACCATTTCGCAAAGTCATAACTTTATAATCATTCGACAATCTACGAATACGAAACAAATGTCAACTATTGTCAATGGTTTCAAAAATCAACACAATTTATCACAAAGTTGAATCAAGAAGCAATTCAAAACCCTAGATTAAACAACTACCTTCACCGGGGTGAAACCAAGGTGATTAGCCGCTCATGGTTGATGAAACTTGATCACCGGATGCTTGGAACTTGACTTGAACCATCTTGAAGCTTGAACAATGGAGAAATGGTGGATGTTGAAGGTTTTGGTGAAGGATGATGGTAAAAGGAATGAGGTATGGATGATTAGGGTTTATGGATGGATTGATGATTGTGAATGATGATGATGATGTTCTTGATGATTCGGTGCTATATGTGATCAGAGATGGAATGGAAGTGAATGGTGATTGATAATAGGCTCCCCGATTCAGATTTGAACTTCAAACTAAATGTAACTTACGAGTTTAATGCCCAATAACCAATTGAAATCGTTCCCAACACCCAAAACAACGAAATTCGCATTTGGCCAAAATACTGCCCGTCGGCGATGGCCTTCCCTGAGCTGCTTTTCCGCCGACGGCCTAATTGGCTGTCTATGGGTTCTGGTGGCCGACGGGGTTATCTAGAGCCCCTCCTGGACGGCCCTATACCCGTCGGCGATGACCTCTCCAACTCTGCTTCTACAATTTTCACTTTTTGCACTCCCGGTTGATCCGCAACGCGTCCCGGTTGTCCAGTTTTTGACCCGGTAACTCGTAAAGCTCCCAAAAAGCTCCATAAACTCCATCAAACCTGCAAAACACATTTTTAATTAAGAGTAGGCTAGTTGGAATTAAACTCATGTAAAAACACTAAGTTACACAATTACAAACACCGGTTTTCAACCACGTATCACATCCCCACACTTGTCTTTTGCTTGCCCTCAAGCAAATATGTTTTTCACTTTCACGTGGGTCGAACAACGAATACACTTCCCATTCGCGAGACAAAGGTTAAGGTTAATTGTTATGCCCAAGTTCAAACATTTTTACAGTTTTCAACATATTTAATGGTCAAGTGAATAATCACATATAATAATGGTTATCCAAGATTAACCCGCCCGCGAAACCAACAATTCAAGCACATCCCTCACAATGTTCTCTCCACTTGGCTTATATATTGGCTAATGTGTATAATGGATTAGCACTTCAATCAATTAATCGCTCAAAACCGATTAGAACACGTACCCGCATAGGCTTGCAACTCAATCATTCTCCACCACCGATCACGAATACTAAGCACAAGTCATAAGGTCTTTGTAAGGGTTGTAACGGGGCTAGGCTAAGGGTAGGAAATAGGATATTTTAAAGTGGCTAAGGTGATGAAAATTCGATTTTTATTACAAAATAACTATTCTATACACAACTAACTATCAAAATCAAGCTAGAAGGTAACAAGCTTTTGCCTTTTATTTCTCAAACTAAGAACATATATTTTTGTTCTTTTCTCAACAATTTTCTCGTCTTTTTCATAACATTTTCTGATTTTTATCTTTTTTATGTGCAAACAAACAATTCACGAATATACAAACTTGATTCCTATAATCGAATTTCCATCACACGAGTTTAAAAAGAAAAAAAAGGTTTTAAGGTTATGGGCTAAAGGGTGGTCAAACGAAAGGATTAGGCTCAAAATTGGCTACTAGGGGATAATTTTAGGGTAAGGATATATAAATGGTGTAAAAGGAAAAGGTTTACCTAATGCCTTAGTCATTCTTGTGCATGTATTCGGTCTATGGTCTCAAACGTATCGAAAGTTGCAAGTTCTACAATACGTGACTAATGGTCCACTCAAACAAAGAAAACACAATATGTAATTCTATGAAGTAAAAGTGGCTCAAAATCTCACATATAAAGAGTATGATATGTGACATGCATAAAATGCTAGTTCCTTAGGCGGATTATTCCCAAATAACCACCCGCTAAATACCCATCATGCTATTAATTTGAACTTGACCATGACAAAAGACCAAACGGGTTGTGACATCCCTTGTTGACTTAGTTACTTGTGCTTTAAGATCGCTTTTGAAACAAGTCATTTTTGAAAAAAATTTGAAATTTTCTCCCATCCCCACACTTGAGGTAAACATTGTCCTCAATGTGTAGTGTTTAAATGAACGGGTCAAAATCGAAAACTTTTACTACTCCAGGTACACATTGTCCTCAATTGTGTAAGAACTAGAGTTTTAAAACGCATAAGGGATGCGACACGGCTAACTTCCCAAAAATTCCACCCCAGAAAAATAACATACAATTAAATTCCACTTATTACTAATCTAAAAATCAAGGTAAAAAGGAAACGCATGCACCTTATTTTTGTCGCTTGATGCCTATATCTTCTTCTTCTCTTCACAAAATGATCGTCCCTCGAACATAATGTACCTACAAATTCTAACCCTTGTGTAGAAGCATGCTTCTCACAACCATTGAAATTTGTTAGCTACTTAGTTCTACCATTTTTATGAAAGTGTTACCAAGCTATGCGTTAATTTACCTTGATTTATGTGGAAAAATAATTTACAACAATAACAATCCTAACTCACTTTCGTAGGAATCACGACGACATTTAGCATATGCACGCAAGCCCTTTAAACCTCCCGATAGCTCGGGAGGACGAGTAGGTCTCGTGAGGGTTATATAGGGAACACACCCACAACGTTCATTTAACTAGGCAAAAAGAAATAATAACGAAATAGAAATAAAGAAAACCAAAATATACAACAACAACAACACAAAACATACCTTGCTCTCACCGCTGATATCTCTCGTTGGGGTTAACTGGCGGGTTTGGCTGGTATGGATAACCAGTGAGGGCCTCGAACATCTCCCTGTAGTTATCGAGTGGGCTCGGCTCTCCTTGAGGTGACGGCTGATAGGGTATCGGAATGAAGCTGGACCCAACTGCCTCGGGCCAGTGAGGGGATGGATCGGATGGGCCCCGTGGAACTGGGAGGTTGGGGTAGTCGGTCCACCCCGAGTGTTCGACATAAGGAAGGCCGGCTTCATAGTCCCTCTGATGTCGCTCCTGGTCATGGAGGACCTTGGCATTATTAATAGCCATTTGGTTAGAGACATATAAAGCGCTCCATCGGCGTCGTTCCAGTTCATTGCGCTCGTTTTGACGCCTCTCCTCGTCTGCCTCCCATGCCCGTCTTCGGGCTGTCTCATCCTCCTGCATCTTTATCAATCGCTCCATTTGGGATCTTTGGAGCGCTTGTTGCAGCTGCTCTTCTTCTATGTGTTTCTCCATCATCTCACGATAAGCCGCTTGGACGGCCCACTGTTCCTGCATCTGGGACCCGTGCATATCTTCCCATGCCTTCCTTCTCACCTCATATTCCCTTCCTTCGCCTATACATGTCGACACATTATCATAAACTGCCTGTTGCCCACGGTTAAAATTCCTGTACGACGGCCCCTGTCTTTGATTCACAAAATTTGCTACATCGGAGGAAATTTCCCGATGTTGCCGCCTGTACCTCTGCCTTGGTCCCCGGGGACCAAGAGGCTCGGTTTCGTCTTCTTCATCAACCATTTCCTCATCTCCCCCAGCTCCTTGTTGTGAATCTGGATCAACAAACTCATACATGTGACCCATTTTGTCGGTCACCACATACTTGCTCCCCGAAAGCTTCACATCTATCTTCCAATTTTTCTTTATTGCTGCTAGGTTGATTTCTTCCAAAGGCTTAGATACCCAAAGCGATTCCGGAGGAAGACAATTCTGCTGGAGGATCATGGCACTAATGAGGCGTATATATGGAATAAAACACCTTTGAGACGACTCCCGGGTGAACCATGTGTTCATCATGATGATATGCCTCCATGACAAAGTAGGTGTCCTGTACAACAAGGAATGAACAACCCTACAATCACTTGCTCTCACTCATCCCCTATCACCAAATCTCACCAAAACATTCTCTAGGGAAATTCCTTGAAGGATCCCCCCTTCAATCGTCATTTGAGTTCTTTCACATACTACCCTTTCCGGCACCGAAGTGTTCACACCATAGACCATTTTCCACTTCCACAGTTTGGCTTCCAACTTCCTATCTTGGTAAGCCGACAGGGGTTTGTTTTTCTCTTCATCCCAAACCAAAGCGCTTCTACTATCCCTGAATTTTTCCCACGCCCAATCTTGCCTGTATAGCCTAGCATCACCCTCTTCTATGGAGCTTAGTTGCTCCCACTTCTTCGGTATTAAACCGGAAGACGTTCCCACTCCAGATGATGAGCCTTGCGCTGTAGGTTTCTTCTTTTTTCTACCTCCGGCCATAACTACAATCACCAAAACAGACAAAGCATCAACATAAACCCAACCTTAACATATTCTCAAACTTTGAACATAATGTATGATGTTGAACTTTTCATTTAACAAGCAAATGAAAAATCGCCTTTTTAAACTTCCAAAGTCGCCTATTTTATCATTTACCTATCAATTTTTACTTGTTAATTCACAATTTCTTATGAGTTCAACAAAGTTCAACATCACCTTCATGTTCAATCATGTAAACAATGAGTGTAATCACTTCACTTATGGTTGTAGCATGTTCAAATTCCATCCCAAACAACCAATCATACTTAAACTCATGCTAGAACAACATACATTGTTTAAACAACCTACTCTTAAACTAATAAGTTTAAAATTTCGGAAGAAAAACAACCAAACATATGATAATCAAGCATAAATTTAAGTAAAATCCATACCTTTAGTGTTGATGAACAAGAAAAACTAAGAAAAGATGTAAAGCAAGAAACTTGATGAACACCCTTCAAAAACCCGAAATTTCACGCCCAGAAATCTTGCAAATGAGTAAGAGTTGATGAAAATCGTGATAGGGGTTTTGTTCCTCTCGAAAAATTACACAAGATGGACTCCAGAATCAGGTGAATTGGTGAAGATTTGAGGGAGTTATGAGAGTATGAATATCTAGGGTTCTTGAGTGAGAGGGAAGAAGATGAAGTGAAAAGGTAGGTTAGGAGAGAGAGAGCAGGGGTTTTTGGAAGGAAGTAATGATGTGGGATAGTTGTGGGTCGAAAATATGGTGTAAGTTGGGTTAGAATTGAGTTTATTTGGGTGGAAAGGAGTTTTGATTCGGGTTTTTACACAAACGAATGAACCAGCGCCGCAGACAAAACTACAGCCCGTCGCCGACGATCATGACCCCGTCGCCGACGGGTTCTACAAAATGGATCTCTATGGCGACGCCTTAAATGGCTGTTTACGGGGACAATGTGCCGACGGCACTTTTGAGGGCTCGTCCCGGACGGGTTTATACCCCGTCGCCGACGGGTGCTACTTTTCAACTTTTTAATTTTTCAAAAAAAAAATTATTTTTTTTATTTTTTTTTAAATAGGAGGAAAAATATGGACTTTTTGTAAATGGACTATATACATTAAAAATTCCGAAAAAAATATTAAAAATCTTTTTGTAAATTTTTATAAGTTAAAATTTGAAAACACGAAAACCGTTAACGGCCCTACCACCCTCCAAAAAGTCGTGTATTGTCCTCAATGCACATAACAAAGTCTAAAAACATACCTTACGTCTTCATGACTCGTTCGGAATATCCGGACTTCACATAATCAAAAGGGGTTAGTATGAAACGAAAACGATTATATCCAAAGCTCTCAGACAATTAAAAAATTATACATAACTCTACACAAAATGTTACCGATCCATTTTAGTTGACCTCGTAAACCGGAATGCTTACCACGAAGCTTACCGATTCCTTGTTTTCATCCACTTTTTCATTACCATCGAGGAACGGTTTTAGCCGATGGCCATTAACCATTTGCCATGACCCATCCTTCGGGTCCTCGATTGTAACATCACCCAATTGTCCACCCCGGGTGATCACATAGGGTCCCATCCATTTGCTTTGGAGCTTTCCGGGAAAAAACTTGAGTTTCGAATTGTAGAGCCATACCTTTTGCCCAATCTCGAACTCTTTCTTCCTTAACTTAGCATCATCCGCCTTCTTCATCCCATCTTTGTACTTGGACGCGCATTCATATGCCATTTCCCTTAGCTCCTCTAACTCGCATAGCTTAAGTTTCCGTTCCTTACCTGCATCATCATATTGAACATTAACTTCTTTAATAGCCCATAATGATTTATGCACAAGTTCAACCAGTAAATGACAATTTTTACCGTAAATCAACCGGTAAGGTGTAGTGCCAATGGGTGTCTTATGTGCCGTACGGTAGGCCCATAAAGCATCGTTCAACTTGATTGACCAATCCTTACGGTCCACCCGAACGCTCTTTTGAAAAATCTCTTTGATTTGCCGATTTGACACCTCTACTT
Organism: Helianthus tuberosus; assembly: GCA_030545235.1. Taxonomy (NCBI): domain Eukaryota; kingdom Viridiplantae; phylum Streptophyta; class Magnoliopsida; order Asterales; family Asteraceae; genus Helianthus; species Helianthus tuberosus. The sequence goes on from JARYGA010005888.1 coordinate 30,596, forward strand.
GCCCGCTTGTTTGCGGGTGATAGGGGGTTATGGTCAACACCAAACCGTTTTAAAAGTTTTCCAAACCGAAAGTTTTTAAAATGAGATCCTCCGTTACTTATGATGACACGAGGAATCCCAAACCTTGAGAAAATATTGGTTTGAACAAAATTACAAACTACGGAATAGTCATTCGTCTTGGTGGCTATTGCTTCGACCCACTTTGACACGTAGTCAACGGCCACCAAGATATACAAATTGCCATAAGAATTGGGGAATGGGCCCATGAAATCAATACCCCACACATCGAAAATGTCGACTACGAGGATTGGTTGCATGGGCATCTCATCCCTTTTTGAAATACCCCCTAGTTTCTGGCACTCTACACAATTCTTGGAAAACTCAAATGCATCTTTAAAAATAGTTGGCCAATAAAGGCCACTGTTCAACACTTTATGACCCATTTTGTGGCCACTAAAATGGCCACCACATGCAAATGAATGTAGATGCTTTAACACGCTTGGAATTTCCTCATCATCTATGCATCTTCTAATCACTTGGTCCGCACACTCTTTCCACAAATGCAGTTCTTCCAACCTGTAATACTTAATTTGAGACATGAAATGTTGCCTCCTCTGTCTATCCCAATGTGGCGGTAAGTCACCTGTAACAAGGTAATTCACAATGTTAGCATACCACGGTAACTTATCTAATTTCATAATATGCTCATCGGGAAAAGACTCATTGATCTCTAAAGATTTAGGATCCTCCTCAACCATCAATCGGGACACATGGTCCGCTACCACATTCTCGGTACCCTTTTTGTCCCGTATCTCCAAATCAAACTCTTGGAGCAACAACACCCATCGGATAAATCTCGGTTTGGCATCTTTTTTCTCCATGAGGTAACTAACAGCAGTGTGATCAGAATAAATAATCACTTTACTACCCCATATATATGACCGAAATTTATCCAATGCATATACCACCGCGAGTAGCTCTTTTTCGGTGGTGGTGTAATTCAATTGTGCATCCAAAAGAGTCTTACTCGCGTAGTATGTGGCAACGGGTTTCTTGTCAACCCGTTGTCCCAACACGGCCCCCACCGCATAATAACTTGCATCGCACATAATTTCAAATGGTAGAGACCAATTTGGTGATTGCAATATTGAGGCCTCAACTAATTTTTCCTTTAAACTGTTAAACGCGTTTTTGCAATCTTCATTAAAATCAAACGGTTGATCTTTTAACAACAAGTTACACAAAGGCTTGGTTATGTCACTAAAACCCTTAATAAACCGTCGATAAAAACCCGCATGACCTAAAAATGACCTAACACCTTTAACACTCATGGGATACAGCAAAGTGGATATAACTTGTACCTTTGCACGATCGAACTCTATCCCACGACTCGACACCACGTGTCCCAACACGATTCCCTCTTGAACCATAAAATGGCTCTTTTCCCAACTCAAGACCAAACTAGTTTCTACACACCCTTTTAGCACTTTGTCTAATTGGTCCAAACAAGCCTCGAATGACGACCCAAAAATTGAGAAATCATCCATGAAGATTTCCAAAGACTTCCCCACCATATCTGAAAAGATACTCATTATGCACCTTTGGAAGGTGGCGGAGGCGTTACATAGTCCAAACGGCATTCGCCTAAATGAGAAGGTACCGTATGGACAAGTAAACGTTGTCTTTGCTTGATCTTCTGGATGGATGGCAATTTGATTATAACCAGAATAGCCATCTAAAAAGCAATAAAATTGTTGCCCTGATAATTTCTCAACAATTTGGTCAATAAACGGTAAAGGAAAATGATCTTTGGAAGTTGCGGTATTCAACTTCCTATAATCAATACAAATTCGCCACCCGGTTACCGACCGAGTGGCTACCTCTTCACCTGCGTCATTTTTGACGACTTATATACCCGCTTTCTTTGGAACCGTCTGTGTTGGGCTCACCCATTGGCTATCCGAGATCGGATAAATGATACCCACATCAAGCCATTTCAACACTTCCTTTTTCACCACCTCCCGCATATTCGGATTCAATCTCCGTTGTGCATCTCGAACGGGAGTCACACTTTCTTCCGTGATGATTTTATGCATCACCACCGAGGGACTAATACCCTTCAAATCAGCAATGGTCCATCCAATCGCCGTCCGATTGGTGACCAAAACACCCATTAACTTCTCCTCTTGCTCCTCAGTTAAGTTTGATGCAATGATAACCGGGAGTGTATTGCCTTCACCAACATAAGCATACTTGAGATGCTTCGGCAATGCCTTCAATTCAACCTCCGGAGGCTCTACTAATGACGGCTTCAATTTAGTGTCAATGCTCTCCGGTAAACTCTCAACTTGGTGCGTCTATATCGGTTTTCCTTCTTTAACCACAAGCACCTCCAAACTCTTCACTTCCTCGTCTATGCTCTTATTCATCTCTACCTGTGACCTGTCAAACATATAACAATCCTCCATTATGTTTTCCCCATCTACGACTGTGTCGTAAAGAGGTATACACTTGTCAACAATGTCCGCCATATAGCACTCATCATCAACTGGAGGGTTCATAAGTCCGGAAAAAACATGCAACCTCAACCTTCGGTTTCCAAATGTCATGTCAACCGTTCCTATTTTGCAATCAATTTGAGAATTTGCGGTTGCTAAGAATGGTCGACCCAAAATCACCGTAGGTTGCTTTGTTGGGTCCTTGGCCACATAATCAAGTACCAAAAAGTCCACCGGATAGTAAAAATCCTCAATTTTTACTATCACATCCGAGACAATTCCACGGGGTAGTTTGGGTGTCAAATCGGCTAACACCACGGTGGTATTTGATGACTGAAGTGGACCAAACTCGTATTGGTCATACAAACTACCCGGTAGAATGCTCACGCTAGCACCAAGATCTAGTAGTGCCCGGTTGATTTTAAAATCGCCTACTTGAATTGAAATGATAGGCGCACCCGGATCTTGGAGTTTAGGTGGAAGTGCACCCGAAAGAATCGAACTCACATTCTCGGTTAAATCTATTTTTTTAGGAAATTTATGAGTTCGTTTCTGGGTACACAATTCTTTCAAGTACTTAGCATACGACGGTACTTGTTTGATTGCATCCAAAACTCTTCTTGATTGCATCCAAAACTCTTCTTGGATCCAAAAGAGGTAAATTAATTTTTACTTATTTGAAAATTTCCAACAACTCTTCTTGTTGTGGACCTCTTTTGTTTACAACCTTCTTCACGGGTCCCTTCAATGCTTCGGGATAAGGGGCGGTATTAGCCTCCACACCTTTTTCCTATGACTTAGGGACGGGGATGGTCACAAAGGGAGTATTATTATTCTTTTTTAAATCATTTTTGTTTTAACCCGTTTGATCATCCTCATGTTCATCCTCACTAGCATCTTCCACCACCCCTTCAACAAACTGGGGTGGTGGTGTTTTGACACCATTATCCACGAATCGACCACTACGTAGAGTTATTTTATTAATTGGTACCTCACGTGTGTTCCTTGAGTTTGACCCTTGATGCTTAGGGTTCACCGTGGTGTCACTTGGAAGCTTTCCCGTGCTTGCTCTCATTTGAGCCATTTCCTCCGCGAGTTGGCCCACTTGCTTTGACAATGCTTCATGTGCTTTGTCCCGGATCTCATTCTCTTTCTTGGACTCATGCATCATCGAAAGCATCACATCCATCTTTGCATTCAAATCATTACCACCCCCTTGGTTGTTTGACCCACTTCCATTATCGCCTTGGTTATTGTAATTTCTTTTATACCCACTTTGGTAGTTGTTGTCCCGACCTTGGTACCCTTGATTGTAATTACGTTGGTAACCCCCTTGATTACCACCTTGGCGATTTTGGTATGATGACCCGCTTTGATTACCCGGTTGAAAATTCGGGTTCATTTGATTTGTAGCATTCCCGTACCGGAAGTTAGGGTGATTTCTCAATCCGGGATGATAAGTGTTCGAATTCGTATCATTGTTCTTTCTATCCCCGAACACTTGATTTACCTCTTCCGTGTAATCACTCGGTCCCGTTTGGCATTGGTCGGTCCGATGACCAATTTCCCTACAATCCTCGCAAACTGCTAATTGCACCGCATTCACCTCCTTTTTCTTCATACGAGCTAACTCCCGTTCTAGAGTAGAAATCCAATCCTTATAGTTAGAGTCAAGATCGGGAAGTGAACGGGAAACGAGATGTTTTTTAGCTCTATCGGCCGACTCCTTTGCCTTTGACCGCTTACTCATCCTCTCAAGAAATTCCCAATCATCATCTTCATGATTGCTCAGTAGGGTTCTGTTGCTCCTTGACTCAAGGTGATTCCGTGTCTCATCGTCTAAGCCTCTTACAAAACATTTAACCAACTCCCACTTTTCGATTTGATGGTGTGGGGATTTCTGAATCAATTCTTTGTATCGAGTGAACGCTTCATGCAACGGTTCACTCGATAGTTGCCTAAACGACCTTATTTCATCCCGCGCATCATCATCGTAATTACCCCCATCATCCGAATATTCTGTATGGACACTCACATGTTCCGGCGATTGGTAACCGGGAACACCAAATGGCTCGTCGTCGGGGATAGCGTTTCTCAAATCATCTATATCAAAGAACGGGTCTTCATTCGCGGGATTGCCACGATCTCGATTGCCTCTATGGTCGGAATTGACGTTCCGGTCATCGAGGTGAATGGGTAAGGAATTTTGTCGGTGAAGGTTTTGTTGTTGGGGTGTTCTTTGGGTGTTGTTGGGATTTTGGTTTCGGAACGGTGGTGTGGGTGGACTAGAGTTATTATTACCACCCGATTGCTCTTGAGGTATAGGTTGGACGTTTTGGGCGGGATTGAAATTGCTTTGGTATTGGAATTGGTTCGGATTTTGATTTTGGTTGAGGTTTTGGTTTGAGTTTTGATTTGCCATTGAATCGGTTTCAATGGATGGTGTGAGTTGTGGTGTTTGGGTGACTTGGTTAGAAGCAAGTGTTGCCTCCAACCGGCTTGCTAAATTCCTTCTTGCAACTCTTTCGATTTCCGGTTCGTAGACTAACGGTGAAGCCCTCCCGGAGCTCCGCGTATGCATGCACTACCTGTAACCTGCACAAGTAACACACCCTGCGTAACAAAGAAAAAGACAAAGTACAAGAAAAGAAATTATGCAAATTAAACAGTTATTCACACAAATTCAAACAATATCCAAACACAAAGAGCACGCACTCCCCAGCAACGGCGCCAAAATTTGATCGAAGTGTCGCGCTCCGGTCAAAGATAATATTTATAAACCCAAATTACCCTTAACAAATAGTTAGTGGTAGCAAGGGGTCGAACCACGAAGAGTATGTGGTTTGTGAATGGATTCGATTGAATTAAAATGAAAGTCACAAATTATGAAGCTTGCTATAATGTTTTTGTATTTTTATTTAGTTGAAAAAGATGTGAATTAGTTTAATTGATTAAAGACTAATGATTAACGATTGCAAGAAAACTTGATTACTAAACAATAATGATAAAAAGGGTTCACACCCGGTTTCGGTAATTGCCAACCTAGGATTTCTACAAGTTTTAGATTCAACTCAATTGTATACGATTAGCGGATTTAGTGCATCGTGACTTAGGTGCCAATAACTATCAACGTTTCGAAAGACGGACAAGAATGCACTTTGTAATCAACACAAGTAAAACCTAACCATGACAACGCATAACTACACATAACCATTTCGCAAAGTCATAACTTTATAATCATTCGACAATTTACGAATACGAAACAAATGTCAACTATTGTCAATGATTTCAAAAATCAACACAGTTTATCACAAAGTTGAATCAAGAAGCAATTCAAAACCCTAGATTAAACAACTACCTACACCGGGGTGAAACCAAGGTGATTAGCCGCTCATGGTTGATGAAACTTGATCATCGGATGCTTAGAACTTGACTTGAACCATCTTGAAGCTTGAACAATGGAGAAATGGTGGATGTTGAAGGTTTTGTTGAAGGATGATGGTAAAAGGAATGAGGTATGGATGATTAGGGTTTATGGATGGATTGATGATTGTGAATGATGATGATGATGTTCTTGGTGATTCGGGTGCTATATGTGATCAGAGATGGAATGGAAGTGAATGGTGATTGATAATAGGCTCCCCGATTCAGATTTGAACTTCAAACTAAATGTAACTTATGAGTTTAATACCCAATAACCAATTGAAATCGTTCCCAACACCCAAATCAACAAAATTCGCGTTTGGCCAAAATACTGCCCGTCGGAGACGGCCTTCCCTGAGCTGCTTTTTCGCCGACGGCCTAATTGGCTGTCTACGGGTTCTGGTGGCCGACGGGGTTATCTAGAGCCCGTCCCGGACGGCCCTATACCCGTCGGCGACGACCTCTCCAACTCTGCTTCTCCAATTTTCACTTCTTGCACTCCCGGTTGATCCGTAAAGCGTCCTGGTTGTCTAGTTTTCGACCCGGTAACTCGTAAAGCTCCCAAAAAGCTCCTTAAACTCCATCAAACCTGCAAAACATATTTTAATTAAGAGTAGGCTAGTTGGAATTAAAACTCATGTAAAAACACTAAGTTACACAATTACGAACACCGGTTTTCAACCACGTATCATGGAACCGGGATCTTGTGACACTAAACCTATTTAGACACCAACTAAGCCCCTCAACCCTTCTCGAGGTGAAACTTATGGCACTACCTAGGCCGTTAATCCGACCGGTTATTAGACTTCCTTCTGGTTATCTAATTATTATGCAAGTACCCTAATATTGACCTACTCTTTTCAAATTATAGATCTAGGGTAGTTTGAGTTTCTTAATTTGACTTGATAGACTAATAAACCAACGGGCACGACTTTTTCCCAAGACTGTCTAAAGCAATTCGCCGGGTAAGACCTACAAATAGCCCTGCACCTTCCAGCTATTAGGACTAGTAAAATACTAAAATCTAGCAAATTATTAACTATTACTTCTAAGGTTTATTGGACAATTCACCCTAAAGGTCAAAAACACTAGGTCAAAGATCTAGCATGAACCTATTCCGTAGCAGACAACCACCAAGATTCACACGAAGCAATTGATAATAATGAACCAAATTAAAGTACGCATACACACCAAATTAATAAACCAAACTTCTTACAATACACAATTAATCCATAAAAGACATGCAATTAACGAAAAAGGTTCAAACTTTATTTCAATCCATTCATCATAGTCTAGGCGGTTTAAATGTTCAGCCAAGCATGTTAAACAATGAAAACAAAGCAAAATTGTTCAAATAAGAATTCATGGCTACAAGTTTCAAAAGACAAATCAACAAACAAGGGACTAAAGAACCCGTGCAAGTCTTCAATCTTCAACCCGAACTCAAACCAATGATTCCTGTGATAAAAAACGCTCCGAATAACTTGATTCTTGCTCTCACCTCCAAGTTCCTTAATTCGTAACTAGGGTTTTTTTAAAGTTTTATGATGATTATATATGATATTTCGAACCAACCCTTGAATTATTACGAAATAAACTGCCAGCTATGGCCTCTGGCGGGGTGCGACCCCCATATGAAGTGGGTCGCGGGACGCCACCTTGTCCCTTTAAACGTGTAATACCCTCTGTCTCTCGCTGGGCGTGAGAGGCTTGCTTAATCTGTCACGGGGCGCCAGAGAGTGATTTTTCAGCACTTTAACTTCGTTTCAGCACCCCATTCTTTCTAACTCGTTCCAGGACTTGGCGTTTCAGTATTTTGGCACGTTTAACTCAGTTTTCAGCAAATTTAAGCATCAATACCTGAAAAACACGATTGGATCAATAGTATGCACATTCTAACGAAAACAAAACTAAATAAAACGGAAAACTATACAAACTGTACACAAATAACGATGTATAAAAAAACTATAAAAAACTATTTAAATTTTGTAACGGAATCAGAGATGAATAAATACTCGTATAAAAAACTATTTAAATTTTGTTAAAATCAAAGCTTGTGTTAGCCGCGATTGCAAATATACTTGTCCCTTTAAACCCAAATCCGGCCTTAAGCCCCTCATCATGCAATTTTTAGTTCAAGTGCGGTCAGTCTACCTAGGGTCTCACGCTAGAAGCTACGGTTCACCTAGTCCCGCCTCAAGCTTATAGAACTAAAGGAACAATCATTGGACCAATTCCTAACCGTTTTATATAAAAAACAAGAGAATTTAGAATCAATTTTTTTTCGTTTTTCATCATTTTTTTTCTTTTCTTTTAATGAGCTTAGACGTTGCTTTTACCTAACCCAGAGGCAGTCCGGCTGTAGAGTCGCTATCCCCAACTCGGATTACAAAGGCGTCGGCAATTTTTATTGTAATTTCGATTTCACGTATCCTAGAGGCATTCCGGGTCGAAGTCACTATCCCCAACCAAGATTACATTGGCCTACGCTACTTTCATTCAGTTTCTAGCTCATTTTTTTCTTTTCTATTTTTCCCTTTTTCTTTTTCATGATTTGAAATTCTAACAGTTTTGACTTATAACGGCATTCTTTATACTCTTATTGGCGGTTTCAATTTCCCATATTTCCCAGATGAAAACCCACTAGTAGACCGACAATCAAGGTACATTAACTCAAAGGGAACTAAAACCAAACCCGGGCCTATTCTCATATCCCTAACTAGACACAAGCTCGATTTATTTTAATCTCATATTATTATTATTTGAACCCGAGCAAAAACTCATCTTTTCTATCATTTTCCGTATTAATTTTGCAAACTTCTTTACTCGAAAGACATTTTCTAATTTTTCATTTTTTTTGGATTTTTCAGTTTTTTTTTTAATTTTTTTTTTGTATTTTTTTTCAAATTTATGACTCGATTACCACTACTATTTACATGTATCACATCCCCACACTTAAAGGTTGCATTGTCCCTAATGCAAGAACGGAAATACGACTCAAAACTACCTAAATTACCACTAAACTAAGAAAACTAAAAACTAAAAACCAAATAAAATAAAAATACAAAATATACAAGTGGAAAATGACTTAGCTGATCTGAATATGTGTGACTGTCAAAGTGCCAGTCAATTTCACATATGCCCTCCAATCCGTACGCGCTCAGCAAACAATTCCTAACTCGGACACGCTAACGGAAGCGGCAACAAATACCAACCTAAGCAAATAAACACCAAACACTAGCAAAAGATAATATATATGATACTAAGTGTTAGTGCAAACATCCAGAAACCAAACGTCAACCATCCCCATGTTGGATTTATATGTACGGGTTCGATAAGTCAACGCTGCTGACCGAGCTATGACCCGTAAGAGTTACACCTTGGGCAACGAACATTAAATCCACTTAACTTGGTTAACTGGTGACCACGAACAATTAACGGGACAAAATATATAATTATCTAGAATAATTATATATTCACGAGAAACGAGATTTATTATTTATACGAGTTATAAATAATATAATGTTTAATTACTTATTTAATTAAACTTTGTTTTTCGGGCTTCGTATCGCGTCTGGGCTTGAACTTAATTTATTGGGCTTTGGGGCCTAAGAGATAATTAGGGATGTTAACCTAAATATATTACTATATATATTTATGTCTATCATCTCTTTAGATGAGTCTGCCGCAAGAGATCACAAAAAGGGAAAAGAAATTCATTTTTGTGAGACAATTGTAAAACTACAACCGTCAAAAAGGAAAAAAAAAAAGAAAGCTACCACTTTTGCAGTGCTGCCATATTTTTTGTTTTGATAATTACGACAGACAAGCAAAAGGCACCGCCGCTCGGTTCGTGTTTGTGTCTAGCACTCGTTCGTTGTACCTCGATGTCTCACACGGTTAATTATTAACCATAAGGGTATAATTTTTCTCATCGGTAGATTAATTATTTTATGTATCGTATTTGCATGTTTGTAACCATGATCCTGTTTGGTTCACTTTTGGTGTTGATTATTTATATTTATTCCGCTGCGTTTTTATTAATTATATATTTAGTTACTAAAATATGTCAGACCCATTTTGATAAAAAGTTAAATTGACACCACTGAATCCCAACAGTGGTATCAGAGCCACACTTACAACATGCAAATCGAAACCGGTCCTTTTAACCGGTTATAGATCTCAAACTTTAACTTGTTTAAAGTTTCAGATCTAAATATTTCTTGGGCAAAAAGTTATTTGGTCAAAAGTTTTATTTATTTTATTTGACCAAAAGATTGCCCAATTTAATATGATTGTATTGAATATGTAAATTTGGCCGACCTTGTACTTGTATTTTTGTCTTGTTTTGTTTTTGTTTTATGGTTTTGGCCCACTTTGTGGCTCAAAGTTGTAATAGATTAGGGTTTAAATTTTATTATATTTTTATTATAATGTTGAAGACCCGAAGACAAAACTGAAGACATTACAGGAATCAAGGATGTGCTTAAGACAACTAGATGCACTAGGTCCATCCTTGTGGTTGTTTGTTACCCGGTGACCCAGTTTGGTCTTGCTATTTGGCTCTAGCAAGATCAAACAAAATGGCCTAAAGATTTACATATTTATTTTTGCTATTATGGTTTCTTTTATCATATAAGTTGTTATATAACATACCAACCTAATACCAAACTTTTAAAAGGTGTTTTAAAATGTTCACAATCAATTATAACAAGTTCTAAACTTATTTTACAACTTGTAAATATTTGTTATAAAACAAATAGTTTATTTTAAAATAAATAATAACCATTATAGTTTTTGAAATTTAACAAGTTTTAACTTTCTAAAACTCATAACTTAATAGTTTTAAAACTATTAACTTTTAAATGGTTATACAAGTCGCGACAAAGTTAGTTTTAATAGGTTATTTAAAATTAAGTGTCCTGAGAGATGAAAGGGTTCATCAAGATGTCACGACTAAATATGTACTAAAATTGGCTCTTACGACCCTATTTGGTAAATATTAAATTAACCCATAATTAAAATCAATAGTCTATGCTATCCTATCACAAGCTACACTTAGAACGTAAAAGCGAACCATCAGTGTTTGGAGCCACAACACCACACTTGATGTCAAGCATATCCTTCCAAGGTGCAAGGGTTTCATTGATACATTCGGCCCTTCCACAAGTACCTCTTTTAGGACGACTATTATTTTTTCTTTTCTCACCACATGCTCCAGCTGTCTCGAAAGTAGAAAGTCGGCATAGATGAGGCTAAACGTATCAGTGCATAGACAAGAGTTGTCTTAGCGGCCTCATACTAGAGAGTTGTGCAATTCTCACAATTGACACTCGTTGTCAGTCTGCCTAGTCACTTACTAGAGTGCATGCCACAGCTGCCTTTACTACTGACATAGCCAGATTCTCATTCCTTGTTCTAATTACTGTAATGGGTCATTAATTAAATAAGGAAATATACATAAAAAATACTAATTAAAATCTCTTTGCTTATGTAACAGATGTCTAATGAAAACAACTCCTTCGTTCTCAAGTCTATACTTGAAAAAGAAAAACTTAATAACACCAACTTTCTCGAATGGCACCGCAATCTGAGAATAGTTCTCAAGATGGCTAAAAAGCTATACATCTTAGATGGCCCAGTCCCTACCGAGCCTGAAAATAACACTACTGCTGCTCGTAAGGCACCGGAAAAGCATAACGAGGATGCCATTGAGGTAGCCTTCCTTATGCAAGCCACCATGTCTCTTGAACTTCAGAAGAACATGGAAGATAAAGATACTTATGATATGATCCAACAACTGAAAGGCATGTTTCAGAAACAAGCTCGACAGGAGCGATATGACACCATGAAGCAGCTCATAAGCTGTAAAATGCAAGAAGGATCATGTGTCAGTACTCATGTGCTTAAGATGAAAGGGTACATTGACCAGATGAACAAACTTGGTTATCCCCTGCAAGATGAAATGGCAGCGGACTTCATCTTGAACTCTCTCCCTAGCTCGTGTGACCAGTTCATTATGAACTATAATATGAATGCTTGGGTGAAGACTGTGCCTGAGCTACATGGTATGCTCAAAACGGCCGAGATGAACATTCCACATAAAACCAACCAAGTTCTGATGGTCAAGTCTGGTGGTGTTAAGAAGCCCAACAACAAGAAATGGGCTCATAACAGCAAATGCAAGAAAATGGCTATTGTTGCTGCCAAATCTGCCACCAACAACAAGCAGGTTGCTAAACCACCCCCTCCCCAGGAGCGTCAGTGCTTTGAATGCAACCAAATGAGGCACTGGAAAAGGATCTGCCCACAGTATCTAGCCAAGCTGAAGGCGAACAAGGCCAATAACATTGGCACTTCTTCAGGTATTCTCATTTATGTTATTGAACTTTTTACTGTCTCCAGCAACACATGGGTATTGATAACGGGTGTGGTTACCACATCACTAATGTTTTGCAGGAGCCTGAAAAATGGAGGAAGCTGAAACAAGGCGACATGGAACTCATTGTTGGTGATGGGAAAAGAGTGCCCATTCTTGCAACCGGTACATTTCATTTTTCATGTCCTTCTGGCCTTGTAGTTAATTTAAACAATTGTTTGTTTGCACCTGGTATAACCAGAAACATTATTTCAGTTTCCCTTTTGTTTGAACAAGGTTTCAAGTACGTTTTTAATGGTATTTCTATTTCTGCCTACTTAAATGATGTCTTTTATTTTGAGGCTAAACCTCGAAATGGTATTTATGAGATTGATGTTCAAACAT